>JAWIIS010000082.1:0-298354 GCA_033682625.1 Helicoverpa zea x Helicoverpa armigera | reverse complement strand
CTAGTTGTAGTGTATGCAGATACATGTACATCATTCTATATGTTATACATATCATGATGTCGCCTCGTGCGCATACGTCACTCGGTTATAAATACCGGATCGAGCGGTGGGAAGTCAGTCGTTGTCAGACTGTCGACCTGTGTGGTGGTGCGTTGGCGAGTCGATTAACATGATAAAGTGAGTGAACAATACATTGGCATCATCCTCCGAGCCTTTTTCCCAAATTATGTTGGGGTCGGCTCCCAGTCTAACCGGATTCAGCTGAGTACCAGTGCTTTACAAGAAGCGACTGCCTATCTGACCTCCTCAACCCAGTTACCCGGGCAACCCGATACCCCTTGGTTAGACTGGTGTCAGACTTACTGGCTTCTGACTACCCGTAACGACTGCCAAGGATGTTCAATGACAGCCGGGACCTACAGTTTAACGTGCCATCCGAAACACAGTCATTGGTGTCTAAGATATACTTAGAAAGTACATACAAACTTAGAAAAGTTGCATTGGTACTTGCCTGACCTGGAATCGAACCCGCGCCCTCATACTCGAGAGGTTGGTTCTTTGCCCACTAGGCCACCACGACTTTTCAACATGAACAATACATTGGCGACGAGGATAAAACTGTGAGTGTTTGAACCAATTTTGAACTATTAGTTCTGTGATCCAGAAAAAATCAAATCAATCAAAAGTCATTTATTCAAAGTAGGCTGAAAATCAGCACTTTTTGAACGTCAAATCTACAAAAGACAGCCCCCAAAACGCCCGCCCTTCACCACTTCCTATGTGTTTTTGCTGGGAAGAAGAAGTGGTGGAACAAACTCCCTAGCAACACAATTCTGTCTGTATGGTTTGAAGAACCGTATACAAAAAAAATAATAATAAAAATATCACTCAAAATTACATACATATTACACATAAATTTGTATTAAAAAAAACAAGTAAACATGTAATCATGTTAGCTAGTACACACCTTTCCCATACCTATTACTCAAGCACCTACAAAAAAAAAATGTGGGAAAAAAAAAAGAGAGAACATACTGCCTCCATTCAGTGAAAATAGGTATAGTTTTAGGGCGCACTCAGCGACATGTGAAACACGACGTGTTTTTATATATATGTCGGAGACTGTCATTAGTACGGACACTAAACGTCACGCAAGCGCGCCCTCTGGTGGCGTTTCCGGTGAAACAACATTTTGGCGCGCTTGACAGAGTAGTGGTGGTCAGCGTGGCGTCCGCAGAGCTCAGTCTTGATCGAGTCTTGGTCGAGGCTTCGTCGAGTCTTCGTGGAGTTGTCGCGTTACTGCCTTTCGTTACGTGTAGTGTACCTGGTGTTATTGCCTTGCGTTGTAGTACCTAAACTAATTGTAGTGTCTTATGATTTTCTATTGTAATGGTTCTTCTAACCTAACAGACAGACTTGTGTTGCTGGGGAGTTTGTTCCGCCACTTCTTCTCCCCAGCCAAAACACATAGGAAGTGGCGAAGGGCGGGCGTTTTGGGGGCTGTCTTTTGTTCTGACTAATTTGAATAAACGTTTGAGTTTTTAGTTTGTTTGAGTTTTGAGTTTCTTTGAGTTATCTCTTTGCTTGATTACCCTAACTGATGTCGGACGATAGTGCCATCCTGATGACGCCTCCGACATATATATAAGTGTATATAAAAAAAAAAAACAAAAAACAAATTTACAACATAAACAGTGAAAACGGTGAACTAGGACTACTGTTCAAATCAAAAGTCATATACATTATATTACGAGTCAAGAAAATATGTAGTCGGCAAGACGACCTGGTACCACAAGAAACACCCGTTCACGAGCATAACGCGAGGATCAGCCATCGCCCCCCTCGCAGGGGGGCTGAGGGAGGGAGGCAACCCGACCACCGACGCTACCGCAAGCAATACCGTCTAAGGGAGCATGACGACTTGCAACCACATAACAAGAAAACAGTTAATACTAATAGTTTTACAGTCGCTAGTAAACCATTTACAAAATTGCGAAACAACTCATCGTGAAAACAGTACAATGGTGATAATCTGTCTGTATACATACAAAATGGAAAATGTCACGTATAAAATAAAAGTAAATCACATGAACTATCAATGATAACTCTTGAAGCTGTCCGTTGTTTAACATGAGGACCAACTACTCTTATCGTTTATGTAATCATTTACAGTATAGTAGGCTTTCTTCGACAGAATAGATTTGACTTGGACTTTAAAAAAATCAAATGGCAATTCTAGTAACGACTGAGGAAGTTTATTATAAAATCGTATACCTAGCCCCTTAAATGTTCCATGCACCTTGTGAACCCTGTGAATGGGTACGCACAGTTTATGCTTGTTCCTAGTGTTGATACTGTGGACATCACTTTTCTTAGTGTAGAGATAAATATAGTAATATATAGTATGTTAGCAACCTAAATGTTACCTATTTCTTTGAAAAGCTCCCTTAAGGAATGTTTGCTATCTAACTGATATATTGCATGAACGGCTCGTTTCTGTAGTACGAAAATGTTTTCGATATCTGCAGCTTTGCACCACAGTAGAATACCATAGGACATAACGCAATGAAAGTAACTAAAATAGACTAGTCGAGCTGTGTCTACGTCAGTGAATTGTCTTACTTTTCTGACGGCGTTCTGCGAGCCCCACTGTAGCTTTGCATCAACTGTTATTCCCAGAAACACTGTTGACTTCACAGTTCCAAGAACTTCATTATTTAGGATACTATTAGGTCCTAAGTGTTTCACATTAGGCAAGGTGAACTTAACACATTTAGTTTTTTTAGCATTAAGAACTAAATTATTTGTTGTAAACCAGTGCGTAACTAAGGAGAGTGCACTATTCACTTCATCAAATTGCTCTCTATTCCTATCAACTTTGAAAATGAGAGATGTATCGTCTGCAAATAATACTATATCACATATATTTTTCAAATGGAACGGTAAATCATTTATATATACTAAGAATAAGAAAGGACCTAAAATGGAACCCTGCGGCACGCCTAATTGAACTGGTAGGCCTGAAGATTTGACACCGTTGATGTCTACGCATTGCAATCTATTATTTAAATATGATTCTATGACGTTCAAAGCTCCGTTTTGAATGCCGTAATAACGTAACTTGCGTAAAAGTGTGTCATGTTGAACGCAATCAAAAGCTTTGGAGAGGTCGCAAAAGTCTCCTATTGCGTTTTGAGAGTTTTCCCATGCATTAAAAATATGTTTTAAAAGAGCAACACCAGCATCAGTGGTCGAACGACCTCGAGTAAAGCCATATTGTTCACTATGGAGGAGGCAATTTACATTAAAATAACTAAGCAACTGTAGCGGAGTGTATCCAAACATAAAATCTGACATTGACATTTATTAAATATTTTATGAAACGCTTCCGCCTCCACCAACCCTCTTTCTCTCTGGTCAGCGCTCGCCTGCACGGCCATATCGTCCTCTGCGTATCTAATATTAAATTAACAATAAGTACATTTAAGTGTAGTGTAATAAGAAAATAAACAACATAAAAATATCAATACTATTTTATTGTTCGACCTCGTTACATGGCGCAGCCGTTGAAGAACCAGGACTAAGGATTATTTTGGATAAAACAATACCTAACAATGGCCGAAGAAAAATCGGTAGACAACATGGGCAACATGGGTGTGGGAGCTGTGGAATACAAGATGCCACAAGGCATGATGTTGGACAATTTAGAGGACTGTTGGCCCCAGTGGCAACGATTCAAACAAAGTTTTAAAATTTTTCTCATGGCTGCTGGGTTTGAGAAAATTACGGAGACAAGGAAGGCGGCCATTTTACTTAACTGCATTGGGCAGCAGGCGCAGGAGCTATATTTTAACGTGCTGAAGACAAATGAAGAAAAAATAAAGCTTGAAGAAATTTTACTACTATTTGATGAGTATTTCAAGCCCAAGCAAAGTGAGGTTATTAACAGTTACAATTTTAACAAAAGAAATCAGCAAGATGGCGAATCGTTTGACGCATTCTACACGGTAATTAGAAAACTCGCTGAGAATTGCAATTTCGGTGAACAAAAGGACAGAATGCTGCGAGACAGAATTGTCATTGGTGTACGGGATCAAAGGCTCCAACAGAAACTTTTAGAAGTGAAGGACTTAACAGTAATGCGAGCAGTGGATATCTGCCGAGCTGGAGAACTATCAAGAGAGCACATCAAGATGCTGAGCAACACAGAAGTTCAACAGGTGCATGGAGCAAAAACAACGACTCAGCCGGCTTCAGCAGAGGAGGGGAAAGTTAAGTATACGTTTAATAGAGATAGGTCATATATTAAAAGTAATCGTCAGTATAATAGCACATATTATCTTTGTAAGAAATGTAACTCAGAACATGGACCGAGGCAATGGTAACCCCGCCTATGGTAAAACATGTACCAAATGTAAAAAAATGAATCACTTTGCTCGTGGTTGCACTGCATCACATAATAAGGTCAATAACATTAATTTTGACACATCTGACAATAAAATACATGATTTGTGACTAGTAGCCTCAATTGATGATGATGTCCTCCTAGCCGATTAACGGCTACGGCGGCTGTTCTCATGTAAGGAAATTAGCCAACTACGCAGGACATATTATAGTGCACGAGCATTTGCGCAGACACAGGTGCACTCACTATTCCTTAACTCTCATAGCCCGATGGGACGGTAATCCGACACGACCGGAGAGAGATCAGGCGCAGGACCGACATTTACGTGCTCTCCGATGCACGGGTGTATCAATCACCAGCTTCCAGGCTCCGGGCTGCTTTGTGAAAGTCTTCTAAAACCCACAAAGCGATTTCGGCCCGACTCGGGAATCGAACCCGAGACCTCGTGCTCAGCAGCCGCACTTGCGACAGCTAGACCAACGAGGCAGTCCTAAATTAATCTTAAAACAAATGAATGGACAGAAACTATACGTGTTAATAATAAAAGAGTCAGTTTTAAATGTGACACGGGGGCTCAGATAACGTCTTGAGTTTTGGAGATGTGATGAAAATTGTCGATGATGAAACAAATATTAAGTTATCTGAGACAAAAACTGTAATAGAGGTCTTTGGTGGGGGCAAAATTTATCCTTTAGGTAAAGTATTGTTATATATTAAATAACACTAATAAGAATACAGTAATAAACAGCTGACGCTGCAGCACTTGTTTCCCATGTTTTCCACTGACTCAGCGTATTGGAATAACTTAGGAATTATACCGGGTTTAGTCAGTGTGGTATTGAACGTCGTCGCGGATATAGGCTTTCCTTTTGTAGACCTTTTTCTTAATTAAAGTTTTTCCTAGTTCTATTTAAAGTTTTCTTTTTTAAAAAGCCTATCCAGACCCACCCCGTAACAGTGGTGTCAGAAGTGGGATACCAGTATCGATCGTGCTGGTATTCCATTACGCGTTACGCGAGTGATAGTCTAGACTATGTGTCTACTATAAACTCTGTGTCTGTGTCTACAAGCTCTGTGTCTACAAACTCTGTGTCTACAAACTCTGTATCTACAAACTCTGTGCGTCAGACTCTGCGTCTACAAACCCTTTTGTGTGAAGTGATTATATCGACAGCGCTGTCTCTGAAACTCTAGCGCTAACTGTATAGTGACTCCTTCACGTTGAACTCTGGCGTCTTGAATTTATCCATCCTGGAAGTTGAGTCTTATCAGCTCGTCATTGCTGACTTACCACGTCACCGACGCCTTCTCTGCTCTTGCTGACGTGCTGCGGCGCGTCCTGGCTTAGAGCTACTTACCACAAAAGCTCCACTACTATCTGGTCTTGCTGCCGTCGCTGGTGCTTGGTGTTTGGTGTGTTCAACTTACCTGGTCATCTCTACGAAGTCTGCGATGTACTCCACACTCCTACTCGCCGTGCTGCTGTGAGTAGAATATCTTATCGCTTGTTATTGCTAATCCTACTTCTATTTCAGATAATACCAAATCCTACAATTTCTAAACATTTATTTTATTTCAAATCTCTTAAACAAACTTACCAAATCTTATTCTTTTAAAGTTCAATATCTTACAACCTCTATTTGTGATTTCTATATAATCCTAGGTTAAGCTATTTTTCAAAATGTCCAAGCCCGAAGTGTCTCTCAGTGAACAATACCCTCTTAAGATTTTATGCGACTTTGTTGATATATACCGAGGAGATCGTGAAACTTTACCGGCATTCTTAACAAATTGCCAAAATGCGCTAAATCTTGCCTCAGAGAGCCAAAAGAAGTTAATCTTAAAATACATTTTGTCTAAATTACGAGACAAGGCCCAAATAGCTTGTTCAAATAAAATCTTTGATGATTTTGAATCATTGCAATCATTCCTGCGTCAGAACTTTGGAGAAAGGAAGCATTATAGCCACCTATTCTTTGAGCTGCAGTCGTGTAAACAGCAGCCCAACGAATCAGTATCGCAATTCGCGTTACGTTTAGAAACTTGTCTAACAGACATGCAAACAGAGATACATAACTCTATGACTACTAAGAAAGATCTATCAGGAAGGATTGCTATGACAGAGGATCTTGCCCTTTACACATTCAACTTCGGCTTAAATCCGGGGCTTAGCAACATGGTGAGGTGTCGTAACCCTAAGAATCTTAATGAGGCTATAAACATTGCCCTTGAAGAAGAAAAGATACGCAATTTTACCTTTAACGTCTCTGCAAAAATTTCTAAACATTGCAAATTTTGTAAAAAATCAGGCTACTTAGAGAGTGAATGCCTAAATAAAAAACGTTTTTCACAGCCTCAATCTCAATTCTCAAGAAATGGACCTCACCAAGTTAGTAAGCCACCGGGCGTCATAATATGCAGATATTGCAAATACCCGGGGCATGATATTTCACAATGTTACAAACGAAAACATAACAACTTAAATAAACAATCCGATTCCAATAATTCTGCAACTCAACATAATGTCGCAACGTTACCCGATTCTGTCGAACCGTGGGACGGAGCGGAAAATGCTGATTTAAACTAAAAAGTCGGGTGTCGTTTCCGTGCCGCACAACGCCCGACCGTGAGAAAGGCACTTTGCAATTTCGTAATACAAAATCATTAATTACTAACTCTACAAATTCTTTTACTAAATCTACAAAATCGAATTTAAACCCGATCATGCGACAGGGTAGCCAGCCCCAAAATGAAGGTCGGTCATTACAATTTCCACGGGTCATACAACAGGGTAGCCAGCCCCAAAACGGAGACCTTTCTACTTCTCATTTACATCCGATCATGCGACAGGGTAACCAGCCCCAAAATGAAGGTCGGTCATTACAATTTCCTCAGGTCATACAACAGGGTAGCCAGCCCCGAAACGGAAACCTTTCTACTTCCCTTTTATATCCGACTATGCAGCAGGGTAGCCAGCCCCAGACCGAAAGTCGGTCGTTACAAACTCGTGTGGTCATGCAACAGGGTAACCAGCCCCGAAACGAAGGCCAACACAAACTAGATTCATCTCAACACATTCCGAAAGGAATCTCTGCTCCGTTGAGTCAATCGGAAGAGCCTGAGAGCATTCCGATTCATGAAATTAAAACTTACAATGTAGCATTGCCTTACATATTTCTAAATACAAATTACGCGAATAAGCCTCTCTGCTTCTTAATTGACACTGGAGCTAGTGTTAGCATTGTGAAGTTACAAAACTTTACTATAACCCCACACTTATCAAACGATAAAATCAAACTCAAGGGTCTGAGTGAAGACGACTCTCACTACGAAACATTGGGATCATTCAAAATCGATTTTGAGTATACTTTTCCTACTAATTCTAAACTTTATTTTAGCTATACACTTAACGCTGTTAGTGATAGAGTTACACTTAACTACGATGGTATTCTAGGCAACGATTTCTTGAGGAAACTCGATTGCGATGTCAAATACTCCCAAAATTCTTTACTAATTCGAGGCCATCTCATACCTCTAAACTTCAATCGTCCAGTCTACGTCATTCCACCTCGCTCTGAGATAATAGTTGAATGTCCTATTTCGAATTCCTTAGATGAACTAGAGCACATGAAAGATGCTCTAGTCCTCGATCATATATACTCAGAGGGAGTCTACTTAGCAAACTGTATAGTAACAGTTAAACCTAATCACTGTATCAATATTTCGGTGCTCAATACTACCGAGTCGGAAATCGTATTTAAAGACTATTATGTACATTTACTTCCATACGAGCCCGAAATCGTTTCGTCCGCGTCTCTTAGTAATGTCGATTATCAAAACATAAATAATCTTTCCAATATCTCTAATGATAGATCGCAACAAGTCCTAGATCTCATTCGAACTGAACACCTCAATCCTGAAGAGACAAAGATGCTCTTAGAGTGTTGTTCAGAATATACTGATATTTTTTACCTCGAGGGCGAGCCTTTGACACATACCACTGCCATTGAGCATTCTATAAACACCGGTAACGCTGCTCCGGTTCATGTAAAGTCATATCGTTTCCCCGAGTGTCACAAAGGTGAAGTCGAGTCCCAAATAAAAAATATGATAGACCAAAATATCATTCGTCCTTCCAAGTCACCTTGGAGCGCCCCAATCTGGGTAGTGCCCAAGAAAGTAGACGCCACGGGTAAACAGAAATGGAGGCTGGTCATTGACTATAGGAAACTAAATGACGTGACAGTCACCGAAGTTTATCCTATCCCTTTGATCACAGATATCTTGGATCAGTTGGGCCACTCGAAATATTTTAGCACGTTAGACCTCGTCAGCGGCTTCCACCAAATTAAACTAAATTCCAAGGACGCATCTAAAACCGGCTTCACCGTTGTGGGCAACGAAGTATCTGGGCATTACGAATTCACACGAATGCCTTTCGGATTAAAAAATGCACCGGCTACGTTCCAAAAACTGATGAACACAGTGTTATCTGGCCTTCAAGGCCTTCACTGTTATGTCTACCTAGACGATTGTATCATCTACAGCCAAAATCTCCAATCCCATATTGATAAGCTCAAACTAATCTTTGATAGGTTTCGTGAATACAATCTCAAATTACAGCCCGCAAAATGCGAATTCTTACGACGCGAAGTAGCCTATTTAGGTCATATAATTACTGATAAAGGTGTGTGTCCTAATCCAGATAAAATCAAGGCCGTCACTCAATTTCCAACTCCTAAAAACCCGAAAGATATAAAATCTTTCCTAGGCCTAGTCGGCTATTATAGGCGATTCATCGAGAACTTTTCCAAAATAACTAAACCTTTAACTTCGCTTTTAAAAAAGGATGTTTCTTTTATATGGTCATCAGAGCAAGAAAATGCTTTTAATATACTAAAACAAAAATTAACAACGGCGCCCCTATTACAATATCCAGATTTCTCGCGACCGTTTCTGCTGACTACCGATGCTTCTAACTACGCTGTAGGCGCCATATTATCTCAAGGTGAAATAGGCAAGGATAAGCCTATCGCATACGCATCGCGAACATTAAACAAAGCTGAGGGCAACTACTCGACAACCGAGAAAGAACTCTTAGCCATCCTTTTCGGTGTTAAAACGTTTCGTCCCTATCTATTCGGCTATAGGTTCAAAATCGTCACTGATCACAAGCCCTTAGTTTGGCTATTCAATGTTAAAGACCCTGGCTCTAGATTAATACGCTGGCGCCTAAAATTAGAAGAGTATGATTATGAAATAGTTCACAAACAGGGCAAATTAAATTGCAACGCAGACGCTCTGTCGCGTTTCCCATTACAAGATACTGACAATTCAAATCGCCCGGTGTGCGCTATCGAGGATGAGTCACCGAACTCAAATGTTCCGAATCCTCCAGATTCTAACTCTCCAAGGTCGCCATTTGATAATCCTTCGCCATGCTCGTCAGATACTTATGAAAAATACTTAAAACTATCTAAACAGCCTAACTTTGGCTTTGATACGACTATACAAGAATACAACGAATCATTGTTGAAAGCCAAATGCAAATTAATTGCATATCCTACTTCAATCGATTTAGATGATTCTGTCCCTTATTGCAAGGACATTATAGACTTATCTACAAGTCAACCTAACGTTCGTGACATTGAACGTGAACTTTATACCTTATACAGCACTTCCAATGATAAGCATTTGTTCACACATTTATTTGTGCGCGTTCACCACTATGATGAAATGTCGTATAAGGATATTTACAGACTACTAGTCGAATATAGAGATATGGTTAAATATTGGTATTTAGAGGAGAAGGAAGTTGCCATTTCAGATTTCTCTGATCCATTCACTAAACTTTCTTATACAAAAATCTACAACATGATAGGCTACGTATTCCATGACACTGGCATCAAAGTTAATATTTATAGGAACTCTATTCTATTTCCTACACCTGAGGAAGTCAAAAAGATACTCCGTGACAATCACGATTTACCGACGGCTGGTCATCCTGGCGTATCACGTATGTTCGAAAGGATAAAGTCCATGTACTGGTGGAAAAATATGCGACAGGACATCGAAGATTACGTTAAAAACTGCAAATCCTGTCAGATTAATAAACCCTTACGTCAAATTAATCGCGCGCCTATGATCATTACTTCGACCGCAACAAAACCACTCGAAAAAATATTCCTTGACATTGTTGGTCCTCTTCCAGAGACCTACGAATTTAAATACAAATTCATTCTTACCATTCAAGATGATCTTACAAAATACTCGCAAGCCTATCCCTTGTTAACTTGCTCAGCGGATGAAACCGCTAAAAAATTAGTTCATTTTATATCTCATCTCGGAATTCCTAAAATGATCATCACTGACCAAGGCACTAATTTTACTTCCGAGGTCATCAAACAGCTAACAAAATTATTCGGAATAAAACACATTCTAGCTTCGCCTTATCATCCTCAAACTTGTGGCGCTCTAGAGAGGAGTCACGCCACCCTTAAAGAATATTTAAGGCCATTTGTGAACGAAAATGCCCATACCTGGGACTTATATCTCAATACAGCTATGTTCTCTTACAATTCCAATGTTCATTCGACTACCAATTATTCACCATTCGAATTGCTATTTGGTTTCAAGCCGCATATTCCTAAATCTATTGATACTCTAGAGAATAACACTTACACGGATTAGGTCAGATTACTAAATCATAGATTATACTACAGTAGGCAAAAAGCACTACAAAATATTCAGTTATCTAAAGAAAGGTCTAAACGCCTTTACGATTCTCATGCTAAGCCTGTTACGTATAACGTTGGTGACTCAGTCTATCTTAAGTGTTACCACAAGCAAAACAAAGCCTTATCCCCTGTGTGGAAAGGCCCTTTTAAAATCGTTAAGATAAACGGTAATCACACCGTCACTTTATTGATAAATCGGAGACACGTGCGTCATCATTATGACGAAATAAAGCTGGCGACAGACGAAGGTATAACCTGAACTTATCTTTACAGGCACTTTGGTCCATCAACTTCGTGTCATCAAATTGTCACGCCAATAACTACGAGTCCAGGCCTATACTTCGACAAAATTAATAATCTAAAATTCACAAATGATAACTGGAACGTCATAACCTATCTAGACATTAGTAGAATACATTCTCATTTTACTATTGTAGAATCATTATTTTCTAGAGTAAATACTTATTGCAAAGATTTTAGTTCTTCAAAAATCCAACAAGATTGTTTAAATGCGTTGTCAGCATTACAAAATCAACATGATAACAATGTTAAAAAGTATTCCTCTGTCTCGTATTTAGTTAATAGTAATAAAAGATACAAACGCGGTCTCATAGACGCTGGCGGATCGTTACTAAAAACTTTTTTCGGCACTCTGGATGCAGAGGATGCTCTCAAGTTCTCTAATGCAATTGATCAAGTAGAAACAGATGAAAAACAACTAGCGCATTTAATGAGAGATAATATTCACGTCATTAACCTCTTAAATGTCTTATGTTACACAGTGCGACATAAGAAAAAAATGCTCCAAATGTCTTATGTCGGACAGTTACACTTAAGGGCTTGGTCCGGATTGGTCGCTAAATATCTGTAGTAATGTTGCAAGTAGCAATATGTTCTGTATTTATATGAAAGAAATGGTTCATTCACTCTTCATTTTAATATTTTTCAATAGCAGCAACATCATTTTGAACGAACTAAAAAATAAATAAATTCATCTGACATTCCACTCACGGACGACGTCAAAGTTTGTGAACTTGTGCGTATATTATTGCGAAATAAACGATGAATAGAGGCCGTAAACGGTAAGTTTTCTTATAAAAATCTATATAGAATTACTGAGAAATAAGTGTAGATTCCGTTTTTAGTAATTGTTTTTCAAAAAGTAATGATTGTATAGGCGAAAAAAGTAACGAAAGTTTAGACTTAACATTTTTTTTCCATAATGGCCGTTGTGTTATGACATGTTTTTGCTACAAATATTCTCGTAAATAGTTTGAAATACATTTAAGTAGTTAGCATATTTACCTATAAACAAAATAAAAGTAATATATACTTAAACCATCACGTATTGACATCATAATTGTGTGTCAAAGAGAAAAAGTCGTAAAAATGGCGCAAACATGGCGGTTGGCGTGACAAAGTACGGTCTGCAAAAAAACTTATTATTATTTTTAGATTATTATTTTTCAATGATAGTTGGATTTTTATTATTATGTAAAAATTTGTTATCGATTTATATCTGAATGTTTTACGTGGAGTTGATGTTCCCCATTTTTTTTTTGTTATTATTTTTTTTTTGTTTACTTAGGCCGGTAATGTGGTCGGGTTAGCTGATCAGACTTTATACAATTAGTGAAGTTTAATATTGTTTTTAGAATGGCGAAATACGCCGCTACGGAACGGTCCAGGAGTGTGACCCCCGTAGCGGATGTAGTACGCGGACCGAACCGGCAGAGCGCGGCTCGGCGGGCCCTTTTATTAGAAAGGCTTAGGGCCACCCCGGTACGCGACCTAGATTCCCCACCACCACGGTAAGTTTCTTTTTCATAGCGTTACCTATTTAGTTAGTTACAGTTCCGTTATATTTATTTAGTTACAGTGGAGTAATTTGGTATTTCTTACTTTAGCCTCCACGCGCTCCCCGTTCAGGCGACACCTGGAGGATCGCTCAATGTGCGCGGCGACTCCGTGCCGCTCGAGCAGACCCCAGGTGGTCGCTTGCGCGTCGGAGAAGCAAGACAAGTCAGAAAACCTAGCCCGGACTTGTCTCTCTGGTAAGTTAACTCTTCTTTCTAGAGTATCTCCATGGTACGTGGGTGGTAACGAACATGGTAAATGGTAATATTTTTACGTCACTGCAATTAGTTACAGTTCCGACGTGGTTGAGCGTGTGGAGGCGTTGGACATGTCGGAGGACGAAGCAGTGGAGCTGATGCAGTACGATCCCTGGCATTTGAACAGGTGGATGCGGGATCTGCCGGGAGCCAGCGAGCTTCCGAGGGCCAGCAACACACCGGGGGCCAGCGACACGCCGGGGGCCAGCAACACGGTTTTTCTTGCTCCTCTCGCGCCTAGCGCCAGATCTGAGGTGCCTGTCGCTGCCGAAGTTGACGTTCGTCCATCAACTTCGACGGTGACAGCACTTTCACAGACGGTGCCTAGGCGTGATGGCAGTGATTTGGACAGCGAATTCGATGACGAATTCGATGTCCGGGTCATGCCAATTGTCAGGGATCTTCCTGACACCGAGGAGTTAGACGAACCGTTACGAGAGTTAGTAAACGAGATCGATACGGGGATGGATGACGCTGCCGATTGTCTTTTGGGTACGTCGGCTACTTTCACGTGGTCACCGGACTTTGATTCGTTTAGGGGTGTTCGTGGGGAGTTCTCAGGTCCTACCCCTGGGCCAATCAAAGACTACGAGACGCCTTATGATGCCTTCACCGATATATGGGATGAGGATATCATAAGGTTGATCGCCACGGAAACTAACCGATATGCCCATCAGACAATTGAGACCATGCGTAATGCAGGGACTTTGAAACCATCATCTCGCCTTCATTCGTGGACTGACACTAATGCAGACGAAATAATGGTTTTTTTCGCGATGTTGATGTATATGGCTATCGACCCGCGTACGTCGATAACTGAATATTGGACATCACACGATGTTCTCCAATTACCGGGGTTCAGAAGTCTGATGTCCTTTAATCGGTATACTCTGCTGAATAAGTGTCTTCACTTTGTAGACAATGACGCTGACCAGAGTCAGCAGTTGTCTCAATCTGGAGTATCTTCTTCAGCAGGGGTGTCACGTAGGCTGGGTAAGTTGGCACCTATTATTCAACATCTCGGAAAAAAGTTCAAAGCCTTGTACAACCTAGGACCTGACATCAGCATCGACGAGTCTTTGACCTTATTCAAGGGTCGCTTGTCCTGGGCCCAAACAATAAGGACAAAGGCTGCGCGATTTGGAATCAAGTCATATGAGCTATGTGAGTCCCGCACTGGCTATATGGCTAGGTTCCAAATCTACACGGGCAAGGATGACAGTTCCGAAGGTGATCTATCACTTGGCGTTGATTTGGGGGGGAAGAGCACGAAAGTGGTTCTTGAACTATTGCAAGGTCTTGAACATCGGGGGCATTGTGTGGTGATGGATAATTATTATAATTGTCCATCATTAGCACGATACCTCAAGAGTTTGGGCTTTGATTGTTTAGGAACCCTTCGTGTAAACCGTCGAAACGTCCCTAGTGACTTTAAGGTGTCGAAGAAAGTGAAGAAGGGGACAATTATATCTCGCCATTCTGGAGACGTATCCATCATTGCATGGATGGACTCCAAGATGGTGAATGTAATATCCACCTATCACAAACCCGATACCTATAGAGGAACTAGGGCTGGTAAACCAACGGAGAAACCGGTATGTATAAGAGATTACAACAAATCCATTGGGGGTGTTGATCTCAAAGATCAAAAACTCTCCATGTATCTGTTGGAGCGAAAAAGAGGCGTGAAATGGTACATGAAAATGTTTAAAAGGCTACTGAATGTGAGTATACATAATGCGCTTGTGATGTACCAAAGTTCTCTGAAACGTACAAATGATAAATTGCCCGTGACGCATCGTGAGTTCCGCTATGCGCTTGCTGATTCCCTACTTAAACGGCATCGCTCCTGTTCAATAGGGATCAGTCAGGCGCCAGTGGAAAACGTGAGGCTGAGGCGAGATATCATGCACGAGCCAGAGCACTTGATGGGACGTGAGAATACAAGGAGATGTGTGATTTGTCAACGGCAGAAGAAATCCAAAGCCGTTCACTCAAGGTGCGTCACGTGTGACGCATATCTATGTTTTGGAGACTGTTGGAGAATTTGGCATTCTGCAAACGAGCTCCCAGGCGTAGATATACGTGGGCGAAAACGGAAGCGCAAAGAGTGAACGTTTTTGGGGTGTGGATGTGGATTACGACTGTGTTTGAATGTGATGGTGATCCGGGGCTCTCGCATGAGGGTCACGTTTTGACGGGACGCCTAACCGTTTATGTATCTCGTTTACTAATTCTTTCGTTGCTGTTATCGAGGGCTATCGGGGACGAAACGGTAGCGTGGTAGCGCCTTTTGGTGTCTGCATTGATATAGTTATCGGCACAGATATTGAGCTCTCGGCGGAAGAGTGGGGATCGCTTTGCGCACTTTACACATAAGGCAATAAACCAATAAATCGCTTCTGCGCAGGTGAAGGTCAGGGCTCAATATCCTTGCCGATAACTATATCTGACTGATATCAGTCTGGGTTTGTGCATTGTAAATGATATGTTACGGGACACATATCAGACTGGGTTTGTGCATTGTGGATAATATCTTACGGGACAAATCTGATTTTGTAAATAAAACCACGATATGTACGGCACAAACCTTTTTATAAACATTTGTAAATTTTGCTTTAGTTTGGCTAAAATTAGGACAAACCCTTCAGTATATTAGCTGTTACAATAAAGTGTACCTATCTGGGAACGGTACAAACCTTTTTTTAAACATTTGTAAATTTTGCTAAAGATTGGCTAAAATCAGGACAATCTCGTCAGTTACAATAAAGTGTACCTATCTTATTTTTTCACAACATAATTATGTTCTTATATGTACGAAAACATTTGTAAATTTTGCTAAAGCCTGGGTAAAATCTAGACAAACTTTTCACTATAATAGCTGTTACAATAAAATTTACCTATCTTATGTTTTTTTTGTGTACAAAAATGTATGTTTTTATTGTTTTATTATTAAATAATTATATACATTCCTTGATAATAAGATGCATTTTATTTCAAACCTTTCTACGCCCTTTCTTAGATTTGCTGTTAGTAAGTAAATAAGTGAACAAATAATAATTATTAATTTATTTTCAAACATAAATAGCAACAATCATTAGGTACTTTGAGATAATAAAAGTTTGCGGGGAGGGCTGTCCCTTACACCCTGTATACACAATGATGTAATTTCGCTTTAATAGCAGCTTTTATCATTGCTTCTTGCCAAATTTCATGATCCTAGGGCAACGGGAAATACCCTGCTGGTTTGATTCCCATTGCGAATGTATGAGAAATGTGTCATAAACGTCTATATCTTTTGATTGCATAAGCAAGGTTGACGCCAAATCAACCAAACAGCGGACAAAAAGTAATCCGTATTTTCTTCTTTTTGAGATACGGAACCTTAAAGAGCTATAAAAAGACTTTATCGAAACCACGAGCGAATCCGAGGGCAACATCTAGTACATATAAATAAATCGGTTAATAATTCATATAAGTAAATATATCTACATTCATAAAAAACAGTACAGACGAACCTCCTACTATCATAAAGAAGTCGGTAAAATAATAACATTACGTATTTAGAATAAATTGACATGACAAACAGAAAATGTATCAAAATAGTCATATTAACAAGATTTCCTTGAAAATAATATTAAAATAATAATATTATTCAATATTGTAAAATAATATTTTTCAATATTATTATTCTACTATTATTTTCGTTAACGTTTTTTTGCAAACGTTACACCGCCCGGCAGTCGAGGCAGTATGGCCGCCGGCGGACGCCGGCGTTCGCAGAATTTTTATCGGTTGACAGAATAACTTGTTGTATCGTGCAAATAGTGTATTTAGTAGTGATATTTAGTATGTTATGAATGTGTAAACGTATGTGCCATCGTATTATAGTGTAGTTTTAGTGAATATATTTGTGGATTCGACGTATTGTGATAAAGTGTGAAGGTTATGTGAATAAATTTTAGCAAAATGAAAACATATCACGTCACAGCAATGTCAGGTCAGTTTTATTTCACTATGTATCAGTTTTGTTAGATAGAAAAACTAATGAGGATTCCGGGAAGGTATCATTTATAATTTATTATTATCGATTTAACGGTATAATCTTCCTTTTTCTGAAGGCCTACCTAACGTTATTGCCCTACTCATAAAAGCGTTGACATTTCTGGTAACAGCACATTACGGAGGTCGACAACTAAAGGGTTAAGTCAACTATTACTACATTCAATAACTCTATCTCTAAATTAAACGAAAATGAGCAACGTTTAAATAAAAATCTCGAGGTCATTGATAAAGGACTTCAACTTATTTCCAACTCTAATGATAAGCTGGAAATTAAGTCTAACATTAATTCACTATTAAGTGCTCTTGAAAGTATTATTATTTCACTATCATTCGATATAGAAGATATCAATAATACGATTTTATTCAGCAAAATGAATGTACTGCATCCAACTATACTTAGTCCACATCAATTATATAACGAACTTGAACAAAATAGGAATAATATGCCAAGGTATTACGAACTCCCGGTATCCCTGTCGTTACAAAACGTTCATGAACTAATCGATATTTCTAGAATCATTTCTTATTTTCATAATAACAAAATAATTATCGTTATTAAAATCCCGCTCGTACTTCCGCAAACATATACTTTGTACCGCGTGATTCCAATGCCTGTCTGATATGACGTATCGCAACCTGATACGTTTGCACGTATTGCTCCCGCTCATCCTTACTTAGCAATAACAGTCGATCATATGTTCTATTCACTGTTGCGTAGTGTAAATCAGTGCAAAGTGATTCCGGATAAATTCCATGTGTGTGAGTTAGAGATGCCGTGTAGCGACGGCTTAAGAATACATATGTCGCTACCCCTTCTTCCAGTGGGTGTCGTAGAAGTCGACTAATGGAGACAATTGCACCGAACACCAGTGCGAGAGAAGGAAAACTCGAAAAAAACCCTCTATCAACCCGTCTGGCCAGCGTGATAGCAGTAGGCTAAATACCTCCATGAGCAGCACAAAAAAGCCACGGCCCCTAGTTCCCGGCAGTCCCGTTATTCCCGGTCACGGTGGCGACCGTGGTTACGGCGGGGCAGGGGGTGCGAAGAATCTCCGGGTTACGGGAGGCCACCAAACAAAACTGACTCTGGCGACGTACAACGGCCGCACGCTACGGCTTGACTCGCATCTGGCGCAACTCGAGGTGGAACTTGGGAAGATTAGGTGGCACATATTAGGGTTATGTGAAGTTCGAAGAGAGGGGGAGGACACCATAACCCTCGAATCAGGTCACCTAATGTACTTCCGAGAGGGAGACCAACAATCCCAAGGTGGCGTTGGGTTTCTGGTTAATAAGTCCCTAGCTGATAACGTTGTGGAGGTGTCTAGTGTGTCGAACAGGGTAGCGTACCTTATCATAAAGCTCACCGACAGGTATAGCCTCAAGGTAGTGCAAGTGTACGCACCGACCTCGACACATTCAGACGATGAAGTGGAGGATATGTTTGATGATATATCAAGGGCCCTCCACTTCACTACAAAGACCCATTACACCGTTGTCATGGGGGACTTTAACGCTAAAGTGGGAGTACAGACTTGCGGCGAATCGGCAGTAGGATCCCATGGATTTGGAAGCAGGAATCATAGGGGGCAAATGCTCGTCAACTTCCTCGAACGCGAGGGGCTCTTTTTGATGAACTCCTTTTTCAAAAAGCAGCCCCAAAGGAAGTGGACGTGGCAAAGCCCCGACACTATGACTAAAAATGAGATTGACTTCATCATGACGAACAAGAAGCACATATTCAGAGACGTCTCCGTGATCAATAGGTTTAATACCGGTAGCGATCACCGACTTGTCCGAGGCTCTCTGAATATCAACTTCAAGGCCGAACGTTTCCGTCTGATGAAGGCCAGGCTCCGACCAACACTGCTCCAAACCATGACAGGATCCGGAACGTTCCAGTCAAATTTGGAGAACCGATTTGCCGCCGTGGAAACCACAACAGACGTTAACCAGAACCACGAATATGTGGTTCGGATCCTCAGGGAGGAAGGTTCGAGATTCTGTAACATGCAGCGTAAGGGCAAGAAATCAAAGCTTTCGGAAGAGACATTAGGGCTTATGAAGAAACGACGTGAAAACCCGCCTGTCACTTCGTCAGCTAAGCGGGCTCTAAACCAAGAGATCAACAAGCACGTACGACGCGACCTCCGGTACTCCAATACTCTTGCCATTGAAAGAGCAATTGAGCTGAATCGGGGGTCAAAGGTGTTCGTACAATCTCTTGGAAGAAGCCACTTGACGAAGCTGACCACAACAAGTGGAGAAGTCGTTTCTTCGGTGCCGGCAGTCCTTTCGGAAGTGGAAAATTTCTATGGCCGGTTATACGCATCGCATGCATCTCGACCTGATCCCGGAAATGAGGATTCTAGAGCCACATTAACACGCCATTTCACCGAAGACCTGCCAGAAGTCAGCAGTGGCGAGATCGAGATCGCTCTGAGACAGCTCAAAAATGGAAAAGCCTCTGGCGAGGATGGCATTACAACAGAGCTTTTAAAAGCAGGAGGTAAGCCCGTACTGGGGGAGCTCCAGAAGCTTTTTAATGCCGTCCTCTTTGAAGGGAGAACTCCAGAGGCGTGGAGTAGGAGTGTTGTCGTCCTGTTCTTCAAAAAGGGAGACAAAACCCAGTTGAAGAACTATCGACCCATTTCCCTCCTAAGCCACGTCTATAAGCTGTTCTCAAGAGTGATCACGAACCGACTTGCGCGAAGACTCGACGAATTCCAACCACCGGAGCAGGCTGGGTTTCGGAGCGGATACGGCACCATAGACCACATCCACACAGTGCGGCAGATTATACAGAAGACCGAAGAGTATAATCAGCCCCTGTGTCTAGCATTTGTGGACTATGAGAAGGCCTTTGACTCGGTTGAAATCTGGTCTGTTCTGGAGTCCCTGCAGCGTTGTCAAGTAGATTGGCGATACATTCAAGTGATGAGATGTCTCTACGAAGCCGCTACAATGTCCGTCCAAGTACAGAATCAGCAAACAAGGCCCATACCGTTGCATCGAGGAGTGAGACAAGGGGATGTTATTTCCCCGAAACTGTTCACTAATGCAATGGAGGATATGTTCAAGACGCTGAACTGGAAAGGACGCGGCATCAACATCAATGGCGAACACATCTCTCACTTGAGATTTGCTGACGATATCGTCATCATGGCGGAAACGCTGCAGGACCTACAACAGATGCTTAACGACCTGGCTGAATCTTCTCTACGCATCGGCCTACGGATGAACTTGGACAAAACCAAGGTCATGTTCAATGAACATGTTCTACCGGAACCGATTGCGATACACGGCGCCGTTCTCGAAGTTGTTCGGAAATATGTATACCTCGGGCAGACATTGCAGTTAGGTAGAAACAACTTTGAGGACGAGGTGAATAGGAGAATTCAGTTGGGTTGGGCTGCATTTGGGAAGCTACGTCGAGTCCTAACATCGTCGATTCCACAGTGCCTAAAGACAAAAGTCTTCAATCAGTGCGTCCTACCTGTCATGACTTACGGAGCCGAAACGTGGACACTGACGGTACGGCTGGTCCACAAGTTTAAAGTCGCTCAGCGGGCTATGGAAAGAGCTATGCTCGGCGTTTCTCTGAGGGATCGCATCAGAAATGAGGTAATCCGTCAGAGAACCAAGGTCATCGACATAGCCTACCAAATCAGCAAGCTGAAGTGGCAGTGGGCTGGCCATATTAGCCGAAGAACCGATAACCGTTGGGGTAAACGAGTTCTAGAGTGGAGACCGCGCCTCGGCAAACGTAGTGTAGGACGTCCTCAGGCACGGTGGAGTGATGACTTGCGCAAGACGGCTGGCAGGAGCTGGATGCGAGAAGCCGAAAATCGATCTCAGTGGCGTGCACTTGGAGAGGCCTATGTCCAGCAGTGGACTGCGATAGGCTGATGATGTGTGAGTTAGAAAGTGTTTTTTCAAGTGTCGTTAACCCAATTTGTGAGACTATCTTAATTACGGAAGTAGTAAGTAAGTTACCTAGTTCTTGTGAAATTAAGCTATTAAAGGGCTCAGTACAAGTATTTCATAAAATAAATAATAATAATTGGATTTTTGTTTTATCTGAGCCAGGCAAGTGTCATATTTCCTGTAATAATGACGGAAACAATTTTGATGAAACTCTGTTTGGCACGGGCTTATTGTCAATACCTAAAACCTGTAAAGCTTTCTTTAAAACCTTACAGTTCGTGCCACAGTCAAACGCTGTTCTCAATGTAAGTTCACAGATTATTTCTAACTTTAATCTAGTAGACGATGACTGTTGTAATAAAAATAGAGTCAACAAGACACTTACCAGGTTGCCTTATTCAAAATTAAACGATGTAAATAATTTGGATTCTCTATTACAAGCTAGTTTACATTTAGATTCATTCGAAAAGGAATTAGATAGCCTTGAGAGTCCTAATCATTTCCAAAAATATGGCATTCATTACATGTCTCTTTCTTATGTACTTTTCATTGTATTCTTTGTATACCTACTTTATAGAATCAGAAGATATTTTTGTCCAAAATCAAAGGATCATTATTGTATACAGATATTCAATCAATGTAATACTAAGAAAGTTACTGAAACTCGTCAACCTTCTGTTGAATTATCTGTTATGAATGAAAACAGCGTGGCCGATGATACTTACTCATCAATGTCAAGGTCCACGCCTATTAAACGTAACCTTTTAGTGTCTAAGATAAACTAGGACTTATAATGTTCTTAATTCTCCTTTTAACTACTAATAATATGCTTATGTTATTGTTTATGTTTATCTAGAATTAATAGATTGTATTAAGACTATATGCATTATGTTCTATCGTATAATTATTAAGTAATGGTTGTTAATCTGAAACGACGTTCGATATTATCTCGTGAATTTCAATTTCGCATCTTTTTCTCCTAGATGCTCCATTTTATCCGGGGGGTTGTTATATATTAAATAACACTAATAAGAATACAGTAATAAACAGCTGACGCTGCAGCACTTGTTTCCCATGTTTTCCACTGACTCAGCGTATTGGAATAACTTAGGAATTATACCGGGTTTAGTCAGTGTGGTATTGAACGTCGTCGCGGATATAGGCTTTCCTTTTGTAGACCTTTTTCTTAATTAAAGTTTTTCCTAGTTCTATTTAAAGTTTTCTTTTTTAAAAAGCCTATCCAGACCCACCCCGTAACAGTACAATTAAAGATTTTTAATAATGAGGAGAATTTTTTTTTAACTGAATTCATAGTAATTAATAAAAAGGTCAAACCTATTCTGGGCTTGGGGTCTCTGTGTCAACTGGGATTTATAAAAGAGAACAATGTTCATACTCTTAATAGTTTAAGTAATAAAGATGTAATTATTAATAAGAACCGCAAACTGTTTCAGGGTGTTGGTGAATTTAAGAGTCCATTGCAGCTGCGCATTCAACCAGGTGCGGAGCCTGTGGTGAGACCGCCTCGTCGTGTGCCTAATGCACTCATGGAACGACTCGCAGACAAGTTGGAAGCTCTGGTGAAGCACAAAGTCATTGCAAAGGTAGAACACCCCAAGAATTTTGTAAGCAACTTAGTTATTGTAGAGAAAAAGGATGGTTCTTTAAGAATATGTCTAGATCCCAAAGATTTAAACAAGGTTTTACTGAGAGAGTATCATTTAATTCCTACATTAGAAGAAATTGTATCCAAGTTATGTAACAAAAAGTATTTCTCAGTTCTAGATCTTTCCGATGGATTTTATAATATTAAGTTAACTGAAGATTCTTCTGACTATTGTTGTTTTAACAGCCCGTATGGCTGTTTTAAATTTCTGCGTTTGCCTTTTGGTCTATCTATTGCACCTGAATTTTTTCAAAAATATAGTGAATCAGCCTTTGGTGACATACCTGGAGTAGTAGTTTACTGTGATGATTTATTAATATGTGGGGAGAATGAACGCGAGCATGATGATATTTTAAACAAAGTCTTTCAAAGAGCGAAAGAACATAATGTTCGTTTTAATAGTGATAAATTTCAGTATAAACTTAAGGAGGTTAAATATTTTGGTCATATTTTCTCTGAAAATGGCATGAAAATTGACCCTGAACGAGTGAATGCCATTGTTAATATGAAAACTCCAAAGAATGAAAAGGAATTACAAATATTCCTTGGTATGGTCAATTACTTGCGAAAATTTATTCCTAACATGGCTAATGTTGCATCATGCCTACAGCAATTATTAAAAAAAGATACTGATTGGTTATGGACTGTTGTCCATGATAATGTTTTTGCTAATATTAAGAAAATGCTTACACAAGCCCCAGTTTTACAAAATTTCAATAATAACCTGCCCATAGTAATTCAGTGTGATGCATCTCAAGAAGGTCTTTTTTTTTTTTTTTAAGCGACGTAAAATCATCAAATGACCCCTCCCGCTGTGGGTTAGCAGCGGTCAGGGAGTGTCAGATTCTTACTGACTAAAATCGTCGTGTTCCGTCATAGGCCTTTTATGTACCAGGGCCGCGGTATCTCTTTCGAACAACCCGCAGCCCCGGCAGGCCTTGGCCCTGCTGGGCCCCGCTGGGGTTGCTGACATCTCTTTGAGGAGCGCGTGGAACAACGCGCGCCGTCGACACGGGTCTGTCGTCTAGAAAGACAGAGGGACGATGAGCCACCCGAACTCACCGCCCACAGACCCACGCCTACGGTGGCCGGGAGTCATCTCGCGACACCCGGCGCCCATGGTGTCTACCTGGTCCAGCGCAGCGGCCGGGATGAGAGGTGCGAACTCTCTGGCGTTCCGCCTCCTCCTTCTCGAGCATGACCGCTTCGCAGAAGGAGGCGACGGCATCCCATTCCCTCTCGCCCCGGACCATGGCCTGAACCAGGGCCGGACGCGAGAGGTCGCCGCCGCCCAAAGCCTCGACGAGGACCCGGCGGTGCCCCTCCCATGCGGGGCACACCTGGACTGTGTGGTCCACCGTGTCCTCGGGGCTGTCCGCACAATGGTGACACCCGGGCGCCTCCTCACGACCGATGCGGTGCAGGTACCTCCCGAAACAACCGTGTCCGGTGAGGACCTGCCTCATGCGGTACGTGAGGGCGCCGTGACTCCTCCCGAGCCACTCCTCAAAGAGGGGACTTACCGCCACGATGGTGGCGTGCCCTATCTCAAGAAGGTCTTGGATGCTGTCTTTTACAAAACAACAAACCTGTCTCATTTGCTTCAAGAAGCTTAACTTCTGCGGAAAGGAATTTCTCTCAAATTGAAAAAGAATTTTTAAGTATAGTCTGGGCTACAAAGAAATTTCACTATTATATTTATGGCCGTAAGGTCACTGTTTACAATGACCATAAACCATTAGAAAGCCTTTTAAAAAAACATTTGCATGAAATCCCATCTCCTAGATTACAGAGACTGAAACTTAAATTATTAAAATATAATATTGAGTTCAAGTACCTACAAGGTAAATTTTTGTACATTGCTGACCTTTTATCTAGATCTTATCAAAAATGTGAAAATATAGATGAAACATATATGCATGAGGTTATACACTGTATTGGTTTATCTAAAAATTTAGAATGTACTGATGAACAGAAAAAGCAATTGATAGAAGCAAGTTCTGATGATAGTGAATTATTAAAATTAAGAGAATTTATAAAAAAATGGTTGGCCCACAACCAAACATATAACAGATAATTTGCAAAGCTATTATAAGTTAAGAGGAGAACTCACACTAGATAATGAATTAGTGTTTTATAGAGACCGTTTAATTGTTCCTAAAGGGTTAAGACTGTCTGTTATATCTAGTTTACACGAAGGTCACATTGGTACAAATAAAATGAAACGACTTGCTCGACAATTGTATTATTGGCCGTACATAGACAATCATATTGAGGAATTTGTAAAGAAATGTTATCCTTGTCAAATGTATCAAAACAATAATGTTAAGGAACCATTACTGCCTCATTGTATTCCTGATCTACCCTTCTCTAAATTAGGTATAGATATTATGGACTTCAAAAACAAAGCATATCTAGTTATTTATGATTATTTTTCTAAGTGGTTGGATATTAAGTATGTCACTAGTAAATCAGCAAAATGTGTTATTAATGTTCTCATTGATGTTTTTTCTAACTTTGGAATCCCAAGTGAAATAGTGGCGGATCATGTGCCTTTTGATTCCAGGGAATGTAGACAATTTGCCTTGGACTGGGGATTCAAATTTACTTTTTCAAGCCCTAGATATCCCCAATCAAACGGTCTAGCTGAACGAGCAGTTCAAATTGCTAAAAAAATGTTATTAAAATGTTATGAGGATAAAACTGATTATAGATTAGCTTTATTAATGTATAGAGCGTCACCAGTAGCTGATACCAACTTAACACCTAGTGAACTATTAATGAATAGAAATCTAAGAACTAAAAGAATTGTACCTGCACAGTATTTGAAACCAAAAGGTTATGAAAATAAGTTGCATCATTTTGACAAATCTATGAATAGAAATTTGAAAAACTACAATAAAACAAGTAAATTTAAGAACGAATTTTATGTTAATCAAAATGTTTGGTTTAAAAAGGATGTAAATGATAAGTTGTGGTTACCTGGAGTTATTGTAAAATCACATGGGTTCAGATCTTATGATATAGTAGATAAGAAAAACAATGTAAAATATACCAGAACCTCCTTTCACATTACACCTGCATAGGCTTTGTGCTTCAGTGGGGAAGGCTCACCGCGGTTGGTTGAATGGGCAGTTTCAAAGGATTGGATAAGATTGGTACTGTTTAGAAATCCAAATAAATTGTTAAAAAACTTGTTTTTAGGCCGGCAGCACACATCCGGTTTCCGGATACGGATTCCTGATCAGGAATTCAGATTTGGGATTCCGTGTCACTAGCGCACACATTCGGTTTTTTTCATTCTGAATTTACATGGCCAGTACGTATAGAGCCACTTAAGTGAAAACACGCATCATGGAGGATGACGAGTTAATTGCGATTGCACTCTTACTTTCGTTAAAAAATAAAAAAATTAAGCGGCTTTACACCCCTTAAATACACGGAGATTGGCCGAAAGTCAATTCTACATTAAAAGACTATTAACTATTTAAACTATTTATCTTTTATTTATGTATGCAAATATGTATATACTAGCTTCTGCCAGCGGTTTCACTCGCATCCCGTGGGAACTATTTCCCGTACTGGGATAAAAAGCCAATAAGTAGCCTATAGCCTTCCTCGATAAATGGGCTATCTAACACTGAAAGAAATTTTCAAATCGGACCAGTAGTACCTGAGATTAGCGCGTTCAAACAAACAAACAAACTCTTCAGCTTTATAATATTAGTATAGATTTGTTAATTGTTTAATAAACTGGATTTCATCTCTCAAAAAAATATATATATACAAAAATATATACACGTCCATTCGGAACAGGGCTACCTTGATTCAGAATGAAAATTTCCGTATGTGTGCGGCGGTCAAACCAAATTGTTCGCGAGCGCTGCGTTTGGAATGACGTCATCAGGTTTTATTCCGTTCTGAGTACCCGAACGCACGGAGAAAATTTTAAACCGAATGTCAGGTTTTTTTCCGTCCGGAAAAAGTAAGAACGAGTGCGCTCTTGTGAACATTTTGTACGAAAAAAGAGCATTCCGGTTTCAGAATCAGGATTCCTGATCAGGAAACCGGATCAGAAAACCGGATGTGTGCTGCCGGCCTTAAAGGGGGATGATGTAGCGGAGTGTATCCAAACATAAAATCTGACATTGACATTTATTAAATATTTTATGAAACGCTTCCGCCTCCACCAACCCTCTTTCTCTCTGGTCAGCGCTCGCCTGCACGGCCATATCGTCCTCTGCGTATCTAATATTAGATTAACAATAAGTACATTTAAGTGCAGTGTAATAAGAAAATAAACAACATAAAAATATCAATACTATTTTATTGTTCGACCTCGTTACAGCAACTGCTTGAGTATTAACTTTTCAAATATTTTACTAAACGCAGGTAGAATTGAAATTGGTCTAAAATTACCAATATCCGACTTGGTTCCTGATTTAAACAAGGGAACGACTTTACTTTGTTTCATGAGGTCGGGAAATACACCAGCATCAACGCATTTATTGAATGTGACAGCTAGATAGGGGGCAACAATGTCAATTATATGACTTAAAAGTTTAATGGAAATACCCCAGTAATCACCGGTGTTTTTTGCCTTGAGAGTTTTGAAGACATTGATGACGTCTTGCGGCGTTACATGCTCAAACTTGAATAAGAAGTCACACTTGGGTACACAACTACGCAAAAGCTTCTCAGCATCAGTCGAAGAAGAATTTAAGGAGCGAGTTGTAGCTATGGGTATATCGGCAAAGAACTCGTTAAAGGCCTTTGCTACGTCGTCCGCATGACTAACAAGTTTGTTATCGACTAAGATCTCCAACTTCTTTTCATGCCTGACCGATTTACCAGTTTCGTTATTTATTATTTTCCATGTAGTTTTAATTTTGTTATTTGACTTTTTAATTGTATCGCTTAAGGATTTAGATTTTGCGATACTACAAACCTTTTTAAATAATTTAGAATATTGTTTAACATAACTAACAAATGCATCATCAAATTGATACGTTTTTATTTCATACAGCTCATACAGCCTCGCTCTACTTTTATAAATACCTGTGGTGGCCCATTGATTAAAGTTGGCCGAGGTACTTTTAATTTCCAAAGTTTTGGTTTTAGATGTGGAATCAAATTCTTTCTGAACAATACCGAAAAGTGATCCATAGATGGCATTAGGATCCTCGTTGTTAATAATGTTGGGTTTAATTTTTTTAACTATATTACATTTAAATCTATTACAACGACTAGCTGAATGGGGCCTGCATTCAATTTTAAGTGGACTCGTATGAATTACCATGGGAAAACTCACTTTTTGGCCACAGTGGTCGGACGTGAGGTCGTTAAAGACTAAAGTATTATTTGATTCAACAGAATCGGTAAATACATTATCGAGGCAAGTAGAAGTCTTCTTCTACTGCCGTTATTCTCGTTGGTGCATAAAATAAATTCACTAAATTGAAAGACTTAAATAAGTTCAAAATTCTAGTAGTTAATGGAGAAGCCTCCAAGATATTTGAACATTGAAATCACCACATATAATTTTACATTTCTGACTTGATTTTAATTTATTAAGTGAATCTTCAATTACCGACTCAAATATACTGAAATCTCCCTGAGGGGGGCGGTAAACGCAGATTATAATATAACGCTCAAGTTCCACACAGGACAACTCTATAGTGCGCTCGATAGAAAGTTTAACTAAATATATCCGGGAGTTGTTTACATTTTAAATTATTTGAAACTAGAATCAAGGAACCGCCTCGAATAGCCTTGCTTCTTACAAACGCACTTTGTATTGTGTAATAGTTATCATTAATAAACAGTAATTCATGCTCTTTTAACCAATGTTCGGTTTAACACAAAACATGAACATTATGGGTCTCCATAAATAAACTTAACTCTAACTCCTTGCCAGATAAGCCCTGCATGTTTTGATGTACAACATTCAAAACATTTGACTCACCTGTTGTCGTGCCTAATAGTTTAAACTAGTAGGCGTATCAATAGTAATGTTAGTAGTATTACTAACAATATCCGAAGATACATGACAAGTACCTGTGTCAGTGTGTATATTATATGCTAAAAGATTAGCAATATGTCGTTTACAGCTAGGTGGCAAATACATAGAATGTTCAGTTAGTTTAAATCTATTGTCGAATTGATTAACATCAAAAACTGAAATAGATTCAAGACGATTAATCCTATTGTACATTAACATATTTAGGTCGAAAATGTGCCTATTTTGTTTGAAGTATGTATCTACATATACCGATTTAGTTATTGTGCCGTAACATAAGTTAATATTAATGTAAGTGTCTGCAACATAAAAGTGCCGAGTTAGCTAGAATAAGTTAGATATAAGTTTTCATTGTAAAAGTGTTTGAATTTATTTATTACATACTGTCCAGTATGTAATAAATCAATTCAAACACTATAACCGAACTACGAACATGTGTTTCCTTTAACCAACCCAATCAACGCACCATATCTCATGGCGACCCTGCCGAAGAAAATTCCAAAACTCTAAAGAAGATCTGACCCCGAAGAAAATTCCAAAACTCGAAAGAAGATCCGACCCCGAAGAAACTTCGAAGATATGAAGAAACATTTTTAGACGATCAATGCCTACGAGATCGCGGAGATACATAATAAGAAGCCACAGACTACAGCCACAAACTATTGACTTCTACAGCTACGACATGGGAGGCCAGCAGAGCAAAGATGAAGTTATAATCGCTCAGTCTACCAACGGAAATTCAAATGCACAAGCGTCGCAGAAACCTATGAACTTAAGTGAAATCCTCATCATCCTGGTCGCCGTCCTGCTTCTGGTGTCCATTGCATATTACCTACACAAAAAATGCCGCCAACAAGCAGTGAGAGTGTTGCGCCGTGAGCTAACTAGGAGCCACCTCGCCAACAACAATACCTCCACCTTTGAACTGCCAACCGTATTAGCCTAGAACGAGCGGAGTCCAGGGTAATCCCGGCCCACGGAGTCCAGGGTATAGCCCGGCCCAATCATCGCTGCACCAGAACACGAAGAAGATGCTGTGTTGTACTTCTAGAGCCGTCTACGAGCGTCTAGTTGAAAATCCTGTAACGAGTATGTTAAGAATATAAAGGGTACGATTTCATTCTAATTTTGGGTTAGTTATTTTTTTTTTTTTTTATAGGTACCTAGATTAGCTAGATAGATTTTTATAGTAACTAGATTTTATTGAGGACTAAGCGTATAATTTGTGTTATATTTTAAATAGTATTATGTCAGATGATTTGATTCAATTAAAAAGTGCGTTGAAATATATTAAAGAATACTTGGTAAAGTTAGGTCCTGAAAGGCGAAAGTCTAACTTAGCTTTCAAAAATTAGAAGACGCAAAATCCGAATACGATAAGTTGTCGCATATTTTGTCTAAGGTGTGTTTGCAAGTAGAAGCTTCTGAAATAAGTACGGGAGATGCGGTTTTGATTAATAAATTAGTAGATGATATTAATGCGTTGTATAAAAAGATTAATAGTTTAGTTAATGATCCCATAGGAACCGAAGTTTCATCCAAAATGGCTACGGAAAAACCAAATTTTGATCTTAAAACTGCAATTCCACTTTTGCCTACTATGACAGGACAAGAGTCAGTCACCAAGCAGTTAATTGATAGCATTGAACTATATAGTACAATGATAAATAACAGTTCTCAGCAGCAGTTAATAGATTTCGTTTTAAATACACGCTTCTCTCAGAGTGCAAAATTACGGTTACAGTCTAGATATGATAGCGTTAATCTTTTGGTAAAGGATATGAAATCGAAATTATTGCAAAAATTATCTCCTGTCGCGATTCAAGCACAATTGCAGCGTTCAAAACAAGGCCATAGATCTATTGAAGCATTCGGTAGTGAATTAGAGAACTTATTTGTCAATTTAACAATAGCCCAAGCCGACGGTAATGACAGTGCATTTGAGATATTACGTCCACTCAATGAAAAAATTGCAATTAAAAGATTTTCGGACGGACTCACAGTGTCCGCTCTAGAACAAGCCAGGTGGACAAAAGTCATTATCTAATTCCCGGCAGTAGGTACTTTCTACATGTAAACAACACCCCTAAACCCCCGATTCCAAGAATTGTTTACGTCCAACATTCCATACTGATGAGTCATCGTTTATCAAAGTGAGCTAATGAGGTAAATGCAATCAAAGAATTAGGTCAGTTGCATTTTCGCGACACTTGCAATAACATCTCATGGTGACAGTTCTTAATTTTGTGGAAGTTTTAGTGATGGATTTTACTTCTGAAGGTATGTATAACATTTAATTCTTATTGGAATCTTTTTATGTGCCATAGACATTCATAAAATAGACAATCTGTGAATACACAAAAAAAAAACATGTATTTTCATTGTTTTTCAATTTATCTGCCTTGGAAAAGCCATGTATCCTCTTGTATCCGGGCTGAATTTTTTATATGTTTTAGCTGCATGTCTGTAGATGATTATGACATATAAATTATGTAGCACACTTGAGTACAACTATTTTATTTTCATTTTTTTTCAGAAAAGCTTTACTCTATTAATAAAATAGAGTTTTTCGAAGAGTGGCTTAAACACGAAAAAGACAAAAGATGTGATCGTCTATTTGAGTTTATTTCAACTAAGTTTAATTTTTCTGATATCACTGAAGAATGCGAAAGGGAAATTAAGATGAAATTAGCCAGCATTTCTTCAAAAATTGCAACTAGATGGGTGTCTTCAGGAAAATCAAAAGAGCGTTTCCTTAATAAGAATAAGTTGTGGCTGGAAGGCCAGGAGATAGAATTTTGTGTACGATAGACTCTACCGCAACCTTCTACCTCAACCGCTGAACTTTCTCGGCCCGGAAGGCCTAGAAAAGACTTTGAAGATGCGTCTTTTAAGACCAAAAAACGTAGAGTTGAAGATTTAGTACAATCGCGAAGTGTTGGGGAACTAATGACTGCCGCAGAGGTAGCTGCACGGTCAACTGGACAAAAAAACGTTGCCAGAGTTATTAAAGACATTGGTGAAAATCCAGCTTCCGCAAGTGCGTGCTTGAACATTCAACAAACAAGTGCTGTGCAAAGAGATAGACCGCTAAGTAATGACGAGGCATTAGCGTATTATATTGATTCCAAATCAACAACTCACTCATACAAACAGACTAGAAAGTGGACTATGAAAGTCGGGCATCATGTGTTTCCATCATATGAATGCTATCCTTCTGAGGAGCACATTGTTGTGACACAATCTCGAGCAGAAATTGAGCTTCAAGCTATTTTGAATAAAACAGCAGAACGCTTAATCGAAGCTCAGAGAGAAGTCGTCACAAGTGTGCTTCCAAATATAAGCCCCAATTCATCGTTTACTCTTATAAGTAAATGGGGGTGTGACGGAAGTTCCGGTCATAGTGCTTACAAACAGAGATTTGAGAATAGCGAAGACACAGATGAGTTTCTTTTTGTTTATTCGTTTGTTCCTCTGAGGTTAATTGACGAAGGTAACAACACTATCTGGCAAAATCCTCGTCCATCATCCACGATGTTTTGTCGTCCAATCAAATTCATTTTTGTTAAAGAAACTATGGAAATGACAAAAATCGAGACAAATAAGGTTTTGGAACAAATAAACAACTTAGAGCCTACATCTTGTGATCTTGCTGGTTCTGAAATTTCTGTTAAGCACAAGTTATTGTTAACAATGACCGATGGAAAAGTGTGCAATGCTTTGACAGAGACTCATTCATCGCAAAAATGCTATATTTGCGGGGCTACTCCCACAATGATGAATGATGAAGGAAGGCATTTTGACAGTAATCGGGATAATTTTGGCTTTGGTTTGTCAACATTACATGCTTGGATTCGTTCGTTTGAGTGCTTTTTACACATTAGTTATAAGTTGGATAGAAAAAAATGGCAAGCTAGGTCTTCCCAGGAAAAAGCAAGTGTAAAACAACGATCAGACGAAATCAAACAACGATTTAAGCATGAAATGGGATTAATTGTGGACAAGCCAAAGCCTGGATTTGGTTCCACAAACGATGGAAACACAGCTCGACGTTTTTTTGGGAACCCTGAACTGAGTGCTCGGATCACAGGATTGGATGTTACAATCATCAAAAACTTTGATGTATTGTTGAGAACATTGTGTTCACAAGTTCGTTGTGACAAGAAGACTTTATCTAAGTCTCTATTCGTGGTACTACATGCCTGCTACTGTGCATAAATTGTTAATTCATAGCACAGAAGTAGTTAAGACGGCAATAGTTCCAATAGGGCAGCTTTCAGAAGAAGCCCAAGAAGCAAGAAATAAAGATTGTCGGAGGTTTAGAGAGCATAACACCAGAAAGTGCTCTCGACTTGTCACGAATAGAGACTTGCTCAACATGTTGATTATAACATCTGATCCTCTGATCAATAGCCTCCGGGAAGTACCAAAAAAAATCGAATAAATTGTGCGCGGAGGTCTTAAAGCTCATCATAGCTCCCACCATAGAGCCTCGTCCTCAAATTCCATCAAGGCCTCCACAAAATGAGGAAGATTATCTTGTCTCGGAATCATCGGATTGTGAATCCGATGATTCTGATATTGAGACTTATTTTAATATAAATAGAAAACTTTAAATTAAGATTTATATTTTTTGTACATAATATGTTAAATCTAAGGTTGTGTATATGTTACGGGTAATGCTAGAAGGTGGAGTAAACCTAGGTTTACCCGGGTTGACTTAGTATTACCCAAGCTTCTTGGGTAAAGTCCGAATAATAAGTAAAATAAATTTTAATTCGGGGTTTACCCATGCTCATCTAGGTCTACCCAACTCTGACTGGGTAATGTTAAAAAATTGTCTAATTAATTAGTGGAATGAAAATACATGGTCATTTTAAACATTTATTATTTAAAAAACCATACAAAGGCGATCGTAATCGCTTGAAGAGCATAAACTTAATAGCTTTAATAGAAAAACCTAATAACGGTCATATGTAGTTTTGCAAATTGAAATTATTTATTTCAGCAAGATAAACTGAAGATGTGACATTTAGAATTGCACAATTTTCCTGCAGCTTTGCATGAACACTTCTTTGTGGCACATTTTGTTTTGCAATTACACCTTTTATTACCCTGGCCTCCTGAAAGCGACTGTTCATTTGCAAGCTCTCGTAAGCTTTTTTTTCAGGTGATATATTTTCAATATCAATCAGTTTATCATGATACACAGAAAACTGATTCCTTGAGAACATTTCCTCAGTAGTACCACGTTCGTTTCCTAGCCTATACAGATCATCAGCTTTCTCTATAACAGCCATAAGCACGTTCCGAAACTCGCCTCTTTCTCTATTGACATCTGGTATTTGGACTCTCACCGTATCTCCAACAGAAGATGAAGGAAATTTTAAATTAGGTGATGCGGGCTTCCTAGAATTACGCCACGGGCTCGAAAATTACGCAACACCTAACATTACCCAGTCGGAGTTGGGTAGACCTAGGTGAGCATGGGTAAACCCCGAATTAAAATTTATTTTACTCATTATTCGGACTTTACCCAAGAAGCTTGGGTAATACTAAGTCAACCCGGGTAAACCTAGGTTTACTCCACCTTCTAGCATTACCCGTAACATATATATTGATATGGTGATTTTTTATGTATTAGTTTATAAGTATTGTAATGTACGATATATGTATGTGTATTTTTATTTTTATGGGCCCTAGTGGCCTGAAATAAAGGACTAAATAAATAAATAAATAAATAAAACCATGATCAAAAATTACTATAGGACGTACGTCTCTAACACCGAAGATAATATCAGATTGAATCCGAAGGCATTTTGGTCATTTGTTAAGGCCAAGAGAGCCAAATCTAATGACATCCCATCTGAGATGTTTTGGAGCGGAAAAATGGCAACTTCTGGAGAAGAAGTAAGTAAACTTTTTGCCTCACATTTTTCTGCCACCTTTGCATCTCCTGCCGGTACAGCTGCAGTACAAACAATGTCCAAAGAGTACCCTCAGCTTGCGCTAGGAACTAAGGCAGTGTGCCAAATATTTAGCATTACCGCAAACTTATTTTTAATAGATCCCTTATGTTATCTAAGTTCCCCGAACAGTGGAAAATCGCACACGTATTTCCTATATTTAAAAAAGGGGAGCCTAATGATGTTAAGAACTATTGGCCTATATCTCTTCTTTCAATGTTTTCGAAAGTGTTCGAATCATTAGTCTGTTCTGTTTTAACTTCGCTCATTCAAACTCAATTGTTTCTGTAACAATAAATCCACTGCCACCAACCTAGTCCATTAGATAAATGATATCAGCAGACAACGGTGTGCAAGTGGACGCAATATACACGGACTTTAGCAGTGCGTTCGATAAAAGTTAATCACGTGCTTCTACTCCAAAAACTCGAGAAATGCGGTGTACATGGTTGTTTGCTGCGCTGGTTCGAATCATATCTGTCAGAACGTCAACAGAGAGTTGTTATAAAAGGTTATCAGTCGCCACTTTATCCCTCTACATCTGGGGTGCCACAAGGATCGCATCTTGGTCCTATTCTTTTCCTTGTTTTTGTGAACGACATCATACACTCCATTAAAAACTCAAAATGCTTAATGTTTGCGGATGATCTAAAACTATACAAAGAAATTGAATCAGGTACTGACGTTGCTTTGCTACAGGAGGACTTGGACGTAATTTGCGAGTGGTGTCAAAATAACAAGATGACTCTCAACGCTAAGAAGTGTTATCATATAACTTTTACACGAAAAAAGTTGATACATCCTTCGGCATATCACTTAAACGGCATAACCCTTCAAAAAGTCGATACCATTCGTGATTTGGGAGTCCAACTTGATAGTAAACTATCCTTCATAAATCACATCGACACTATTGTCGCCAAAGCAAATAAAATGTCGGGGTTTGTAAAAAGAACTTGCAAGGAATTCCGCTCATGTGGCACACTCAAGGTTCTCTATAACTCTCTGGTGAGGAGTATACTGGAATATGCATCTCCTGTATGGAATCCCGCGTATCGTGTCCACATTGACAGAATAGAACGGATTCAAAAAAAAATTACGAGATTCCTTCGCTTCAGATCACAGACATGTGACCGCGAAGCTGATTATCCTCAAAGGCTCTGTCATTTTGAGATGAGCTCCTTGGAACAACGAAGACGGTGCTCAGACTTAGTTTTTCTGTATAAGATCGTAACAACACAAACACAGCACAGTATGCACAGTACAACCTCGGCCACTCCTGACCACAACAGTAACTTGTCTCATTCCAATTAAACTACACAACGGGGAAAGTAAAAATACTCTACACTTCGTACTACGCTCTACACTTCGTTTATTTTATGAACCTTACAATAATCTAAGTCATCAATGTTTTAACTGCTAAATCACAACACACACATACCAAAGCCATGTACCATCGTCATCATAACTAAAACTGTAGACATACTCCAAGATTACAGAAAACTCCAAGTAAAAAAAACTAACGCCACGGCTATCCAGCCGAAAAGCAATCACATTGCTCTCACACAAAACTTAGTACGCATGTCCACCCAGTGGACAGCCCGTGTACACCACCCCTGCGGTTACACGCTACGGTCTCCATAGACCACGACCTCCGCCAGAGACTACTGGTACGGTCGAACACATTACGGCCGTTAGCTTAATTTACTCAAACCTTCTAAACTTGATCATCATCATTATCAACACGATCATCCATTACATCAATCTCGACTGGTACATGACCTTCTGGCATTTTCCTAATCTATCGTGAGCAAAGGAGATGGCCAAATTTTCATAGAAAAAAAACCCAGAATCGACAGCAACGAAATGGGTACCAATGGGTTCATTATTATTGACCTTTGATGGTGCCAAAAAATCCAGCCTGAAATCCATGGGGTATAGGAGCTATATCATATTTGCACAAAAATAAGTTCTGTTGAATTTATGTTGATTTATAAGATTATTGACATCAAGGCATATAAAAAACAAGGTACACTAACATTATACAAGCCTTATACAATGGTAATATCCCCATAGTTACAGAGTTTGCCTGGAGATTAAAAGGTCTTGTATTTAATCACTCCAGATACGATTAAGCACCGACCTTACCTACTTCGGAGAGGTTTCGCAGTTACATGCAACCTTCACAACTGGCTATGAAATGTTTTTGGAGAAATTGTCTTTGAAAATCGCGCCATGTGACATTGTCAAATATAACAAATGTCTTAGCAATGCAAAACGGTCCAATCACGAGTCTGCATTCAACTTCTAACGTACATCAAATAGTAAAAATTAAACCGACTTCCCAAAACACTAAAAAGCAAAAAAAAAACTAACTTTAGGTGCATCGTTTTTTATTTAAAGCTTTTCAGTGATACGTATAGTTGTCACTATCCATACAAGTGGGAAGTTCTCATCAATACAAAGAATATAAGTCCAAATACGAGGTATTTTACATATTCAGTTGTCGAGTTCCCTCGACTTTCTCTGGTCTCCATCATCAGATCAGCTTCAAACCTTCACTGTTGCAAAGGTCTTGTCAATACAAATAATTTAAGCCCAAACACGAGGTAGTTTACATATTCAGTTGTCGAGTTCCCTCGACCCTCTCTGATTTCCATCATCAGATCAGCTCCAAATCTTCACTGTTGAATAGTGCTTTTAGGCGTACACCTGAGTATCAAGTTTTTACCCTATGTATGCCTACAACTTTCGAAGGTTGCCCTCGATTTCTCAGGGTTTCCATCATCAGATCCTGACCTGATGACTATGGGACCAACTGGCAGCTATTCCGAGTCGAACAAAAAAAGAATCACGTAAATCGGTCCATAAACCTCGGAGTAATCGATGTACATACATAGAAAAAAAAAAAAAACATACCGGCCGAATTGATAACCTCCTCCTTTTTGGGAAGTCGGTTAAAAAGGAAACTTTTTTGTAGACTAAAATCTTGATCGAAAAAACGTTATAAAAAGAGAACCCCATGGTTTTTAGATGATTTGAAATACTTTTTAAAATCCAAAAATTATACTGAATCCAATCATACATATGAAGTTCCTGTCGATTCTGGGTGTTTTTTTGGCCATCTCCTTTGTAAGTACGTTTACAATTCAAAGCTTTTAATGTGTAACGATCACCTTCCAAAACTTCGATTACTCTAAATGGACCTTTGAATTTCGGATCCAATTTTGTCTGATCAATCTAAACATTTTCAATGCAATAGAACGCTTTCACCTTGTGCGATAAGTCGCGATGTTCTGGCCTGCCGCAACTCATACGCCCTCCACGACAAATCCGGGGGAGGACGACGCTCCAAACAGCAACTGCAGCGCACCTCGCCCGCCGCTTGACTATTTGACCTCGTCCTGTTCTCCAGGCTCGGTTCACCTTAGATGATATCTGTAAAGATAGAAATAGAAAGTGCTTAGGCAACCGATAAATATTGACAACATATGGGTCAGCAACAAACCTTCTCGTTACGTAAGATAGTAAGACCTACACACATGTTACAGATTTAAAGAATAGCAATCACTATTCAAATGAAGAAACTAAATAGATACATTAAATGCTAAGCACGAAATCAAAGAAAGATCGAATTGCTAGTCAGACTTAACTTGTAAATTACTAAATCGCTAGGCTTCACATGACCGTTGTGTCCCTTAGCCGAGCTCTCAGCCCATCCTGGCCTCCTAGGGACCACAACCACAACCACAGTGACATGAAGCCAACTGTACCGCAGACTTTACACAGGTCTCTTCTTGGTCACCCTGATGCCATCACACAGGCTAACGGGTCTTTTCCAAGTCACCGCAGTATCCATCATTGGTACAACTTAGCACAAAATGTTACCAAAAGTCTATAGTCTGATGCACAATTCAATCAAATGACGCAAAAACTGAAATATTCTAACTTTAGGATATTGATGAGATCAGGTAACTAATATAATTTTCAACTCTGGGATCAAACCTAGGTTCACGGTTTCTGATTCTGATTATCTACGATGCCACTAATTAATGAGCACTCCCACTAAACAACGAGACTGAAACTGCCTCTTAAGTTTATAAATGTCGTAAGACAAATAACCTCAACATAAAGCAAAAATGGATCGGTCTCACCGGGTTTCCACTCAACGCCTCAACGCGCATGATGATGCGCACATCGCTATGGCGCGCAGTTCAGCAAGGCTTTCGCGGACGTGAAGCCACGAGATGCACGAGCACCAACACTCCGAACTCACGATAACACACGAAACGTTGACACGTTGGGCTCCTGGCAGGCAGCTGGGATGCTCCGCAGTAATTTTGTCGCCATATTGCACAATAACCACCGTCATTGTTGAAACATGAAAAAAATCGGTAAAAAAACTTTTAAGTCAAACGGTTTTATCTTATGTGCACTGAAAACTAGAAAATAAAAAAATTGTTACTTACCTGTCAACCTACATAGGTGGTCCCGGTCATATTAGACTAAAATAAAAACGTGGGGCCCATTACCTAACTATTGCTGTAGTACTTTCTTCTAGAGGTATAATAGGTGTGGATTGCATCGACTTACTATAATCGTAACTGGAGATTTTGACAATCAATAAATCAGCCGTAGCGGCTACAGCAGCGAACGCCGAGCTCATGATCTACCAAAGTATAAAGATATGCTACGTAGGTTGACAGGTAAGTAACAATTTTTTTATTTTCTAGTTTTCAGTGCACATAAGATAAAACCGTTTGACTTAAAAGTTTTTTTACCGATTTTTTATTTTCTAGTTTTTAGTATTTAATGAAAATGCCTACCGAACATTCCTCATTCTATCTAATTCATTTAGTGCATCATTATTACACGGTCTCTTACCTGATAATTTATTACAATCTAATTTTAAAAAAAGTCAATTTTTTTAACGACGCCAAAAATCATCAAGTGACCCCTCCCTGGGTCAGCAGCGGTAAGGGGGTGCCAGACTCTTACTGACTAAAAATAGTTATGTTTCGTCGTAGGCCTTTTATGTACCAGGGCCACGGTAACTCTTTCGAAAAATCCCGCAGCCCAGGCAGGCCTTGGCCCTGTTGGGTCCCGCTGGGGTTGCTAACAGTATTCTACTTGTGTAGCCCTTTCATTTGATACCCATATTGATGGGATTGATAAAACCTAAGTGTCTCTTTTGGACATAAATGATAGAGTTGGTTCTATACTTTATAAGTTTAATTAAATTTTACAATATTGATTGTGTGGCGTGATGTATTAATGGCGTCTAAAAAAAAAGAAAAAAACTTAACAAAAAAATATCAGTGTACGCAATGCCAATATAATAAAAATAAAACTAAACTGGAACATGGTCCTTTGAGCCATGTTAGGCCCCAACATCCTCCCGCCGTTGAAATCTTCGGAGTTCAACTACATATCCAGTTTATCAGCCGAAGGTAGAGGACACAGCCGAACTAGTGGTCGCCGCACGACGCCACGCTGAGTCTTCACATCTGCAACTCGGGAAATCCCATCCGAGCCAAGAAATAATCTTGTCACTCGTCCTAGTCTCCAGCATAAGGGAGGAGAGTTATCCTCTTTTAGAAGAACCAGGTCTCCAATGTTGAGACTGGTATTGTCAACCTTCCACTTGCAGCGTTGCTGTAGCTCAGCGATGTATTCACGCTGCCATCGACGCCAAAAATGTTGATGGAGGTGTTGTATCCGCTGGTACCGTCGTAGGTTATCGATTTTGTGTCTTCAAGCGAAGGCGACGGAATAGCGGTGAGAGCCCGGCCAATCAGAAAATGACCAGGGGTAAGGCAAAGGAGGTCATCGGGGGTTGAGGACATTGGATAAAGAGGACGACTATTAAGGATGGACTCTACTTGCGCAAAGAGAGTAGATAACTCTTCAAATGTTAAATGAGAATTACCCATTACCCGTTTTAGGTGATACTTAGCCGATTTTACGCCGGCCTCCCAGATGCCGCCAAAATGAGGAGCGTAAGAAGGAGAAAAAATGAATTTAATTCCCTCCCCACTTGCAAAATCAGATAAAGCATCTGCATTCATATTAAGGAAATTATTTAATTCTTTAGCACCAGCTACAAAATTGCGACCATTGTCGCAGAATACTTCCGTTGGCCTACCACGTCGCGCCACAAAGCGTCTTAATGTCATAATGAAAGCATCTTTACTCAAATCAGTCACTGCTTCCAGATGTAAGCATTTATAAGTTAGACACACAAAAAGACAAAGATAACCCTTTATTAATTTAGCACCGCGTCCTTTTCTGTTCAACATAAAAAATGGACCGGCGAAATCTATACCCACGGTAGTAAATGGAAAGGTTGGCGTAACCCTTTGAGAAGGTAAATTGCCCATCATAGGCTCCAAAGATTTGGCTTGAAATCGCCTACACTTGAAGCAACTACGAACAGTTTGTCGAGCAAGACGTCTACCATTAATCGGCCAAACGTAGTCTCTAATAACATCTAACAGCAACTGAGGCCCAGCATGAAGATTACGAAGGTGTTCACGTCTAAATATTAGTTTTGTTAGATGATGAGAGGCGTCGAGTAATACGGGATGTTTTTTATCATATGGATAGTTTGATGAATCGATACGACCTCCCACTCGAATCACTTTATCCTTAGGGCAATAAAATGGAGATAATGATAGAAGCTTGGATTTTAAATTTAATTGCTTGCCTGCAACGAGAGTTTTATATTCCTGTGGGTATGATTGTTGCTGTGCTAAACGACATAAAATGATATGGGAATTGTTTAATTCACTCAATTTTAATATTCCTTTTACTAATGGTTGCTTGCATGATTTTAGTTTTAAGTTCGTAATATATCGAATAACATATGCAAATGAACGCTGTAAATGAACATAATCCTGATATTTTTCAAAATTGATAAGATTTTCTTTTAATGGTAGTGAATTAATAGTAGTGAAATTTTGCTTAATTTCTGGCAAATTGTTTATTTCTTTAGTGTCAATCTTACTTAAAACTGGCCAGGAATCCTCAACTTGTAACAAGTATTGTGGTCCCGACCACCATAACATATTATCTCCGATTTGATTTGGACTCACTCCTCTAGATATAAAATCAGCTGGATTTAATGATGTTGGAACGTGACGCCACGAGTTTACGTCTGTGAGCTCACAAATCTCCGAAATTCTATTTGCGACAAAAGTTTTAAGATTTTTAAAACTAGTATGAAGCCATGCTAGTACAATACTGGAATCGCACCAATGAACCTCACTATTTATTTGTATGTTTCGCAGAGCATCTCTGACCGCCTTGCACAGCCTGGAAGCTAGGAGTGCGGCACATAGCTCCAGGCGTGGAATGGTAGTAGGCTTAGTAGGTGCTATCTTGGACTTGGCACATAGCAACCTCACAGTGACAATATTGCCAGAATTTATTGATCGTGCGTATACACATGCCCCATAAGCGCTTTGTGAGGCGTCACAAAATGAGTGAAGCTCTATAGATGTTGGTTCATCGCAGAGTACATGTCTAGGAATTTTTATAGCCATAAGGGCAGAAAGAGATTCAGAAAACTTGTCCCATGCTTTGGAAATTTCTTCTGGAATATGATCATCCCAGCCTAACTTCTCCAACCAAAGTTGTTGCAAGATGATTTTTGTTTGAACAACACATGGACTGAGCAAACCCAGCGGATCAAAAATTTTAACCCATTTGGCGCTGCTGTACCTAATCAGGTACAGCAATAAAAATGAAGTTAGCTGCTAATTCCTTACAGCACACATAATTATTTGACTTTTGTTGATAAAAAGACATGCAACGCTAACAAAAAATTACTAATTTTGGAGGGTAGGCAAGTAAAAACTGTCAGTACGAGGATTGTAAACTCCGAGTTTTGAGGCAATAACGAGTAAGTAATATCAGATTTATAATTCTGTTGTTTGAAATTGTATATTTGTAAATCATTGTATGTTTTTTGGAAGCATATATCCGTGGTTATAAAATAAATATTGAATCAAAAGTTTTTAACTTGTTTCGAATAAAATATATGCTCTTTTATAGTGTTGTACCTGATTGTGTACAACGGCGGAATCCATATTTAGAAACTGTTGAATTTTCCAGATTTCACTACAATGAGTTCCAAGCAATTCAACGTGTCTAAAGATTACAACAGCTTAGAGGAAGCTGTGAATGCAATTTTGCGTGATAGTGACAGTGAAGCCGAATACGATTTGGCGGTAATACCACCGGATCCTAGCGTTTTGACGGATGAAGAAGAAGGCGCCGACGAGGATATGATTTTGGCGTCGTTACCCAAAGATGTACCAGGTAACATAGAGGTATTCAGGTGTAATGAGAGTGATTATGACAGCAGTGATGATGAAACGTTAGCTGAAAAAGCTAAAAGAATGCGTCGTCAACAACCAAATCAGCCGGTTTGGCGAAAATGTGCACCTGTTTACTCTTTTACTGTGCAAGAAACATCTGATGTGGGAAACAGGCAGAGCGAGATGAAAGAGCACCTAGCAAATCTTACCCCTGTACAAATATTTGAGAAAATATTTGATGAGGATGTGATAAGCTTGATAATAACAAATACTAGGTTATATGCTACGCAAAATAACAGACACTCATTCCAACTCGACTCTGCCGATTTGAAAAAGTTTATAGGAATTATGATTTTGTCTGGATATCACAAACTACCGCGAGAAGATTTGTACTGGTCCTTAGACGAAGATGTGGGTGTAGAAATCGTGTCACGTGCAATGTCAAGACAAAGATTTCGAGACATAAAAAGGAATATCCATTTCGTGAATAACGACGTAGCTACCAGTACCAATGACAAAATGTTCAAAGTGCGGCCATTAGCAGATATTCTTATGAAAAAGAACTTACAGTGGGGTGTTATTCATGAACACATTTCCATAGACGAATCGATGGTAAAATACTTCGGGCATCATCCTGCGAAACAGTTCATCCGAGGAAAACCTGTGCGATTTGGTTACAAAAATTGGGTAGCAGCAAGTTCTTCGGGATACTGCTATGTGTTTGATTTTTACTGTGGAAAATCCACCGAAGCTTCCGTAGATCCTTTAGGTTCAAGAGTAGTCAAGACATTGCTTATGAAATTGGGAACCGATCCACGAAACCACCAAGTCTTCTTCGACAATTTTTTTTCAAGTTACAATCTTTTAGTAGATCTCAAGGCAGAAGGATATCGTGCCACGGGAACGATAAGAGAAAACAGAACCAAGAAATGTCCTTTGAAAAGTTGTAAAGACATGAAGAAAGAAGATCGCGCCTCCTATGACTACAGATTTGATAAACAAAGTGAAATATTGTTAGTGAGATGGAAGGATAATAGTGTTTGTACTATGGCGACTAATTACGACACCATTGAACCGTTGGGGGCTGTAAAACGATGGTCTGCCGTACACCGTGAAAAAACTGATGTCAGTATACCAAAAGTGTTCCAAACTTATAATAAAAATATGGGAGGTGTCGATGAATTAGATCAGTCCATATCTTTGTACAGGATCGGTATTCATGGGAAAAAATGGTGGTGGGTTTTGTTTACGTACATGATCGATATGGCAATCGCTAATGCCTGGCGTTTGCACGTAATGAGCCACGAAGATAAAATGGATCAGCTGTTATTTAGACGCAGCATTGCAAGATATTATTTGCATCAAAAATCATCATATAAAGCCCGCCCTTCTTCCTCGTCGGTGCCAAGTTTACCTACAGATGGAGTAGGTCATTTCCCTCAAAAATTAGAGAAACCACTCAGATGCGTTTTATGTCATGCACGAGTTCGTTGGCAATGCAAAAAGTGCATAAAAACATTATGTGTCGAAAGACAATGTTTTGAAAAATATCACACATAATACGCCGCTGTACCCAATTGTGTACACCCCCCTTAAGGGGAGCCCAATCATGTTTTTTTTATTTTTTTGTATTTTTCCGTTCCTTTGATTTGCAAACAGTATAAAAATAAACATTTCATCGATATATTTTGGCTACTTTCATTTTGGCGGTTAATGGGTTAAACAAGTTTGACAGTATTGAACGTTTAGTTGGGTTATTGTTCTTTGATAACAATGATGAATGTATAGGAAAATGAAGTGTGTCAGTTGATGGGTCCCAACCCAAACCTAATGTACTAGAAGACTCACTGAGAGTTAATTTATCATCAGTATTTATTGAAGAAGAATCAAACAGAGTTTTTAAATTACTTTTAAGTTTTCTTAAATTAAAACAACCTAACCTTAATGCCGCAGTAACTCCATTAAGAATATGCTTTAGCTCTTGCTCGCTATCACTTGAAGTGATCATATCGTCTACATAAAAATCATGTTGAATAACATTTTTAATTATAACATCTGGATAGTCTTCACCGAGCTGCCAAAGACAACGAGTGCTCAAATAGCTGGAACTTGCCATACCATAGGTGACAGTATTAAGTTTCATTGTCTTGATAGGTAAAGATTCATCGTCTCTCCATAGTATAAGCTGTAAATTTCTGTCTTTATCATTGAGTTCCACCATGCGATACATTTTTTCTACATCTCCGGTTAAAAGATATTTATGCTGTCTAGCCCGTACTAAAATGGAGAAAAGAGAATCCTGCAAATTTTGACCTACCATGAGAATGTCATTTATTGACAGCCCAGATGAAGTAGCAGCTGAGCCATCAAACACAACCCGAATTTTGGTTGATTCGCTATTTTCTTTGAATACAGCATGGTGGCATAAAAAATATGAAAGATCAGGGCGTAATATGTCAGATTGTGAGAGATGACCCAGCTGTTCATATTCCTTTATAAACTTAACATACTCTAATTTAAGCTGTGGGTGCTTTCTAAATCTTTTTTCTAAAAGATGAAATCGTTTTTTTGCTAGTGTGTATGATTCTCCTAAACAATTGGGTGAATCTTTAAGGGGTAATCTAACAGAAAATCTGCCAGTAGTTAATCGTTCAGTGTGAGTTATAAAGTGTTTTTCACATAGCCGTTCCTCATGACTTAATGTTGATTTTAATGGTATTTCTTCAAGGTCCCAGAATCTGGAAATTTGCTGATTAAAATCTTTTTCCACTATGTCTGATGAAGACAAAGAATGATGACATTGGATATTGACTATGTTGTTTAAATTATTTAATTCAATTGGACCTGAAACAATCCAACCAAATTCAGAACTTCTTAATGTAGGATTATTAGGCCCTAATGACTGTTGGTGGCAGCCAAGAATGTCCCAAAATAAATCTGCTCCGATGAGCAAATCAACATCAGAGGATTGATTAAAATTAGGGTCAGCAAGGTGTACCTCTGGAGGTATTTTCAGTTGCTGAGTGTTTAGTGTGTATGTAGGAATTTTACTAGTTAGTTCAGGTAGAATTAAGAATGAAGTTGTGACATGGAATGGCTTGATTAAAGAGTTTAATTGTGCCACACAGCTTTCCTTTACTTTACTATGAACCTGATTGCCAATTCCAACAATGTTAATATAATCATTATTTAAAGATTTACCTGATAGACATAGTTTATCCTTTAGAGATTGTGTCATGAATGAGGATTGACTCCCGCAGTCCAATAATGCTCGTGCCCTTTCTGTTTTATTAGTTGTTGGATTGGATACCTCAACCATCGCTGTAGATAGTAAAATATACTTTGAACCCTGTGTTGTACAGTTAGCTATAGTTCCACAAGAATTTGTGGTAGTTTCATCAGGTGATTCTGTCACTAACGGGATGTGTAGGAGTGCATTGTGTTTTTTCTTACACTCCCGGCAAGGCCGGAGGTAACAGTTCCGTGTTATGTGTCCTGACCTTAAACAATTTGCACAAAGGTTTAATTTATGTACTTCAGCTATACGTTCTACTACACTCTTGGCTTTAAAAATAGGACAATCATAAATTCTATGTTGGCCTTGACAAACAACACAACATGAGGCAGTTGAAGAATTATTCTGACAAGCAGAGTTACATGTAAAGGATTTATTATGTGGCCGATCAGATTTATTATTGTTGTTCTTAAATGGAGTTGAACCTGAAGCCTTGTTGCTGTTATTGCTATTCGATGAATTATTTAAAGATACAAGAACATCTGCACGATCAGTTAGAAATTTGTTGAACTGCTGGAGATTGGGTACCACATCTTCCATAGAGCCACGCCACTCCTCCCATTTAGTGAGAGTACGATTATCAAGCTTAGAACTAAGTATATGTATTAATAAAGGGTCCCAATTATCAGTCTGTAGACCCAGCCCAGACAAAGCTCTCAGATTCTTGGTGACGTGGTCCACCATGTAACGAAGGGATTTGTCCGACTCACGAGTCATATTATTTATGTTTAACAGTGAAGTGAAATGATGACTAATTAATTGACGCTTATTGTCATAACGGTCACAAAGTAGTTTCCAAGCAATATTATAATTAGAATCAGATACCTCTAAGTTGCTCACTATTCTAGATGCTTCTCCCTCCAGGTATGATAAAAGATAATGAAATTTATTTATAGGTGCAATATGCCCATTATCATGTATGACAGACTTGAAAGTGTCACGGAATTCAAGCCAACGGAAGTATGTACCATTAAATTTAGCAATTTCTAACCGCGGCAACTTGAAACCTGCAATGAGATTATTAGTTACAATGGGATCAGATGACACATGGGTTTTATTTGACTGGTGCTTTTGAATGATGCCTTTAGCACTTGAAATGCTGGAGATAAATGATTGTTCAATATTGTCGCGTTCGTCAATCTCCTCTTGTAAATTTCTTGAATTTAACACTTCTATCTGATTCTGCAAGTCGTCAAATTTTAATGATAGGGACTCAAATCGACTGAGTCTAAGTACCAACTCAGCTATTTCGGTGTTTGTAATTGTGGTTTTTGATGTTAAATTGGTTAAATAATTTTTAAATTTGGTAATTTGACCCTTTATAGAGCTACGTTTAACAAATAGTTCTTGTAAACTTTGCATTTTTTCGTCTTTGTCCATTCTTATTATTGTTAGAAATACACAAGGTTAAGGATTGTGGGGAATTTAGGAGGAAACTTAGCTGCATTGGCCGGGCTGGTGACGGTGAATTTGGTGTTCTTCACGTGTGTTTCAACCAGGTATTTGTAGGCTGCAATGGCTGGATATCCGTGTTTACACGCTCTGTCCTGTCACGGTCGCCAAAATTTATGTCTCTTTTGGACATAAATGATAGAGTTGGTTCTATACTTTATAAGTTTAATTAAATTTTACAATATTGATTGTGTGGCGTGATGTATTAATGGCGTCTAAAAAGAAAGAAAAAAACTTAACAAAAAAATATCAGTGTACGCAATGCCAATATAATAAAAATAAAACTAAACTGGAACATGGTCCTTTGAGCCATGTTAGGCCCCAACACCTAAGTTATCCGCCATTTTGTAGAGGCCGCCATCTTGGATTTGAATTTTATATAGTACATTGTATTCTACTGGTTGAGCACTTTCATTTGATACCCACATTGATGGGATTGATAAAACCTACGTTATCCGCCATTTTGTACCGGCGGCCATCTTGGATTTGCAATGTTATTGATATTACTATATTGTGTTGTCATCGGAAATAAAGGTGTGTACCAAATTTCAGATCAATCTGACAACAGGAAGGCACTGAAATTTCAATTTCTAAATTTGACCCAAGAATGAATAAATAATAAATAATAAAAAAAAAAATCGGTAAAAAAACTTTTAAGTTAAACGGTTTTATCTTATGTGCACTGAAAACTAGAAAATAAAAAAAAACTGTTACTTACCTATAAACCTACATAGGTGGTCCCGGTCATATTAGACTAAAATAAAAACGTGGGGCCCATTACCTAACTATTGCTGTAATACTTTCTTCTAGAGGTATAATAGGTGTGGATTTCTACTTACTATAATCGTAACTGGAGATTTTGACAATCAATAATCAGCCGTAGCGGCTTCACCAGCGAACGCCGAGCTCACGATCTACCAAAGTAGACATGGGAAAAACGTATCATTGAAAAGAAAAGATTGATATGTATCTTTTGATCACTGGGATATGTATCACTCTTTTGTATCTCTATATCCTTTCGTATCCGCGAGTGACGTTGTACTGTTGCTCAGAGTGACTCGCTTCGTTCAATTTAATCCAATGTATCACTAAATCAGTACGAACTAAGAGTGATAGATTCGTTTAGGATAGATAGATTCGTATATCAGTTTATAATATTTTTAAGTTTATTTTTTTTATTTTTAAGTTTTTATTTTTCATTTTAAATTTAAGTTTACGATTTATGTAATTGGCTGTTAAAGCCGTGTAAATCGAATAAATAAATAAAATTAATGGTCAAACACTTATACTCGGTATCGAGAAAGTGAGACAGAACATTCTGAGTAGGGAAGTGCGAAAGAGATGTCTGGACTTTCCGATGAGAAACCGTGACGCGAGCCGCTCAACGCTGTGTGTGCGAGTGCAACACAGATATACAAACGGACGACGATTGAATGAGTTGTGAAAGATACACTGATACATTCGGATTTGAACTGATACAAAGAGTGAGTGATCAGAACGGAAAGATATATATCTTTTTTATCTTTCACTCCTGAGTTACCCATCTCTATACCAAAGTATAAAGATATGCTTTGCCATAGGTAGGATTTCAGAGGGCCCCCACGTTTTTATTTTAGTCTAATATGACCGGGACCACCTATGTAGGTTTATAGGTAAGTAACAGTTTTTTTTTATTTTCTAGTTTTCAGTGCACATAAGATAAAACCGTTTAACTTAAAAGTTTTTTTACCGATTTTTTATTTTCTAGTTTTTAGTATTTAATGAAAATGCCTACCGAATATTCCTCATTCTATTTATGGGTCAGCAGCGGTGAGGGAGTGCGAAACTCTTACTGACTAAAAACAGTTGTATTTCGTCGTAGGCCTTTTATGTACCAGGATAATCCCGCAGCCCAGGCAGGTCTTAGCCCTGTTGGGCCCCGCTGGGGTTGCTGACAGTATTCTACTTGAGTAGCCCTTTCATTTGATACCCATATTGAGGGGGTTGTGCAAAAAATCAGTAATCCGCCATTTTGTACCGGCGGCCATCTTGGATTTACAATGTTATTGATATTAGTATATTATATTGTCATCGGAATCAAAGGTGTGTACCAAATTTCAGATCAATCTGACAACAGCAAGGTACTTAAATTTGAATTACTAAATTTGACCCAAGAAAGAATAAAACAAACAGGGTAAGCTAAATAAAACCGTTTAAAAACCGTTTAAAAAAAACAAACGGGGTGAGCTAAATAAAACCGTTTAATAAAAACCGTTTAAAAAAGACAAATTCGGTTAATTTTCTAGCATACCCTCAATAACTAGCTTGACATGTAACAATGGAAAACGATACCATTACCATAACCGTGGTTACCATACTTGTACCTTCGCTGAAATTCTTAATGAATCTTCTACTACAAACTCCATTTCAAATTATCGACGTTCCATTATTTTAAGGGTTCCGTACCTCGAAAGGAAAAAACGGAACCCTTATAGGATCACTTTGTTGTCCGTCTGTCTGTCTGTCTGTCTGTCTGTCTGTCTGTCTGTCTGTCAAGACCGTTTATCTTAAGAACGCGTGGACGTATCAAGCTGAAATTCACATGAAATACTCGAGTCTATTGCCCCTTTAAGCTGTGAAAATATCAAACTTCTAAGCCAAGCCAATCAAAAGATACAACCGATTATGTCGATATTTTCAAAAAAAAATCGACACTCGCAAAGGAATCAAAACCTACAGGGTACTTCCCGTAAACTCAGAATCTTGAAATTTGGCATGAAGCATTGTCATATAATGCAAATATAGGAAAAATTGCGAAAATCAATTTTTTTATTTAAATAATATTAATAAAAATATTTAAAAAAAATGAAACTTACTACCTTATTTCTCACGAACGAATAAAGGTACCAAATTGAAATTTATACCAAATACCTAGGTCTATTGTCCCTTTAAGCAATGAAAAAATCAAACTTCTAAGATAAAGCGATCAAAAGATACAGCAGTTTTACCGACACCTTAGACGAATTTCCGTCACACGCTAGGGAATCAAAACCTACAAGGTACTTCCCGTGAACTCAGAAATTTGAAATTCGGCACGAAGCAACGTTATATAGTACAGATAAAGGAAAAATTGCGAAAATGATAAATTTGAAATTACATAAAATATTAAAATATTATTTTTGCTTACATGACATAAAATATTTTTTTAATGATAATAAACTTACTACCTACCCATTTTCACATGAATGCGTAGAGATATTAAAGTTTTGAATAAAAAGTGAAATTCATATCAAACACTTCTTAAATATAATTGCCTCTAAACTGTGAAAAATTTTAAATCATTCACAGGTCATTGGGCACCTTAGTATGGAAACCATACCCACGGCGGACACGAACGAAATATAGCACAGTATAATGATATAAGGCTCTGATTTACTATGGCATTAGTCGTATCAATGTGAACCATGGGAATCTAGAGCAAATCAGGTGTAAACATCAAATATTTTCCTCATTTCAATGGGGAATTTAAACGACCACGTTTGACGGATTTGAGAAATCATTTCTTTGTAGTGAAAGAGTATACTCACCGTTTATTTCCATTGTCATCAGGTCAGGATCTGATGATGGAAATCCTGAGAAATCGAGGGCAACTATCAGAAATTGTAGGCATGCATAGGATTAAAACTTGATTCTCAGATGTATGTCTGGTGATACTATCAAACAGTGAAGGTTTAGAGCTTACCTGATAATCTAACTTCATATTCTTCAGGCGTTTCTGACGCTACCATCTGTGTATATCGGTCCCGTTGTTTTGTTAACCTGGCTTCATATTCTTCAGGCGTTTCTGACGCTACCATCTGTGTATATCGCTCCCGTTGTTTTGTTAACCTGGCTTCATATTCTTCAGGCGTTTCTGACGCTACCATCTGTGTATATCGCTCCCGTTGTTTCGCTAACCTGACTTCATATTCTTCAGGCGTTTCTGACGCTACCATCTGTGTATATCGCTCCCGTTGTTTTGTTAACCTGGCCTCATATTCTTCAGGCGTTTCTGACGCTACCATCTGTGTATATCGCTCCCGTTGTTTTGTTGACCTGGCTTCATATTCTTCAGGCGTTTCTGACGCTATCATCTGTGTGTATCGCTCACGTTGCTTTGTTAACCTGGCTTCATATTCTTCAGGCGTTTCTGACGCCGTCATTTGTGTATATCGCTGACGTTGCTTTTTTAACCTGGCCTCATATTGCTCAGGTGTTTTTGACGCTAATTGTTCCCGTCGTTTATGTAATCGACTATTTCTATCACCTTCACTTTCTTTAGCTCGTTTTGCTTTATACTTTTCTTTCGCTTTTTGAAGCCTTCGTTTACGTTGTGTTGCAGTTTCTGTTTTTTTGTGTTTGTATTTTTTATATTTTTTTCTACCATTTTGTTCCCACGAGTCATCATCCTCCTAGCCTTTTTCCCAATCATGTTGGGGTCGGCTTCCAGTCTAACCGGATTCAGCTGAGTACCAGTGCTTTACAAGAAGCGACTGCCTATCTGACCTCCTCAACCCAGTTACCCGGGCAACCCAATACCCCTTGGTTAGACTGGTGTCAGACTTACTGGCTTCTGACTACCCGTAACGACTGCCAAGGATGTTCAATGACAGCCGGGACCTACAGTTTAACGTGCCATCCGAAACACAGTCAATGGTGTCTAATATATAATTAGAAAGTACATACAAACTTAGAAAAGTTGCATTGGTACTTGCCTGACCTGGGATCGAACCCGCGCCCTCATACTTGAGAGGTTGGTCCTTTACCCACTAGGCCACCACGACTTTTGTTCCCACGAGTAATGGACGTTTAAACGGTCAGCCCCCCCAGAGGTCCAATAAAGGGGCAAGGCTATGTACAACAAGGTGCGCCTGAGTCTTGAGGGGAAAACGCTAACGACATATCATTTTTATCCACCCTAATGCCATACAGTTCTCGGCGCGTTTTAACCTTTCACCTTAACTTGGGTGGTGTACCGCTAACGACGTATCATTTTTAGCCACCCTAACGCCACACAGTCCTCAACACGATACAAAATCTTTTCTTGGGTGGTGGATTCAAGCTGGATTAATCAGATACCTAAATTACAGCTTCAATTTCTAAATTTAAATCTTATTATTGTACGCGATTTAGTGGCTGCGCCCATCATAAATATTGAGGTTGTATAGTGCACTGTATTCTTCTTGTGAAGCCCTTTTATTTGATACACATATTGGTGGGATTAATAAAAAATTGTTATCAGCCGTTTGGTAGCGGCGGCCATCTTAGATTTCAATTTTGCATAGTAAATTGTATTCTACTTGTTGAGACCTTTCATTTGATACCCATGTTGATGGGATTGATAAAACCTAAGTTATCCGCCATTTTGTACCGGCGGCCATCTTGAATTTGCAATGTTATTGATATTACTATATTGTATTGTCATTGGAAATAAAGTTGTGTACCAAATTTCAGATCAATCTGACAACAGGAAGGCACTGAAATTTCAATTTCTAAATTTGACCCAAGAATGAATAAATAATAAATAAAACAAACAGGGTGAAAACCGTTTAATAATAATAAAAAATCGGTAAAAAAACTTTTAAGTTAAACGGTTTTATCTTATGTGCACTGAAAACTAGAAAATAAAAAAAAACTGTTACTTACCTATAAACCTACATAGGTGGTCCCGGTCATCCTTACTAATATTATAAATCGGAAAGTGAGTTTTGTTTGTTTGTTTGTTTGTTCCGCTTTCACGCCGTAACTACTGAACCGATTGCTTTGAAATTTTGCAGACGTAAAGTTAGAAGTCCGGATTAAATAATAGGGTACTTTTTATCCCGAAAAAAATAGATATTCCCGAGGGAAAACCAAAATATTGTTTGCTTGATGGATAGATTGTAGATGGCGCTGTGTGTCGTTTAAAAAATGATACGATAATGAATCCTCGAAAATGAGGAATTCCCGAGGGATGACGTACAATTTGTTTTATCGTCTTAACTGTTTTTTTTTACATCTACTTATCCTGAAATAACTATAATTCAACGAATTACTAATTGGTATATGTATTAGCAGGCCCGCCGTAAGCGGGCGTGCAGCGCGTGCACAGCACGCGGGCGGCACGTCCTAGGGGGCGGCAAATCTAGCGAGTTATCACGTAATATTTAAAAAATACAATATCTTTTTACTAATGATTTGATTTCAATATTTCCGAACACAGCAATAGCTAGAATATTACTTACACTGCCGGTTTCAGTTAGGTACATCTGTTGAAAGGACATTTTCAAAATTAAAGATTCTTAAAAAAGATTTAAGATCAACCAGTGGCGTAGCGTGTAGCAAGCAAATGCTATTTAGGGGGCGGCAAAATTAAACCAATAAAATTTCGGAAAAAGTCGCCCTAGCTTTGGTCGTCTCCTATTTTTGACTGACTCACCCCCAAAAAAATTCGCGCTCGCTGCGCTCGCGGCTCCATGTCAGATATCGCCTTTTATCTTTGTTTAATTGCTGAGGCATTCAATTCCGAAAAAATAGTTTTCGCGCGTCCGTTATGGCTTTTTATGATGTTTTACTTCATGAAAACTCTAAGGAAAAAATCGCGCTCGCTTCGCTCGCGGCTTTTGCACTTCACTTCTGTGCATATCTTACTTTTTGACTTTGCTTTGTTAATTTACAGTGGTTCTTATTTGTTTTGTGTCCTTAGACTAAAAAATCTTCCTTAAATATGACATGTATCTTATAAGTTGACTTTTCAACGGGAAACCCACCAAATAACATATTTTACTGACTTTAAACATTGCTATAGATATTTGAGTGCGTTAAGTAGTTTAAGTTAATCACAATCTTTCAATACATAAGGGCCACTTGGGTTTGCACTGCATTGATGCCCTAAGCAAATGCTTAGTTTGCTTATGGGCTAACCCAGGACTGCTTAGGTTACTCTGAACATTTCAAATAAATAGAAAGTTATGTGTAATGTATGTTATGTATTGCAATAGTTATTTATCCAAAAGTAGGTAGGTTTTCTGCAATCAGAGCGGTGCATGTATATATTTGTTCCTGTTGGACAAGTAAGATGGATATGAATTTCCGGACCCCCTGGATCCCCCCCCCCCCTTATATATTTTTTGACAAAACGTATGTAGTCGTAGGGCGGCATAATCAGTTTTGCACGCGGGCGAACAAACAGCTAGCGGCGGGCCTGTGTATTAGTTAAGTTATTTAGTTCTTGAGGTATGCGATAGATGCGCTGGGTGTTTTTAAAACGTGGTAACGATGTGTTTTTAAAATACGTAAGAAGTGGAATGATAGCTTTTTAAAACGTGGTGACGTTGTTTTTTTTAAGATACGTAAGAAGTGCAATGATATCTCGCGCTTTAACCTGTAGCTCATTGTTCAATCGCGAGCTTCCCGATAGCTCGATAGATGGCGTTGTGCTTTTCTGTATCGCGGTGTTAAGGTTCGCCGCGAATTAGTCTTCCTAAGGTGTTTTGAAATCAGTGGGGCCCAGTAGGGCCAGGGCCAGTCGGGGCTGCGGGTTGTTCGAAAGAGTTACCGCGGCCCTGGTATATAAAAGGCCTAGGACGGAACACGACAATTTTAGTCAGTAAGAGTCTGACACTCCCTCACCGCTGCTAACCCACAGCGGGAGGGGTCTTTTGATGATTTTCTTATAGTTGTGATTTATACCGCAATATAACCGAATTCCACGCGGGCGAAGCCGCGGGCGGAAAGCTAGTATTAGACTAAAATAAAAACGTGGGGCCCATTACCTAACTATTGCTGTAATACTTTCTTCTAGAGGTATAATAGGTGTGGATTTCTACTTACTATAATCGTAACTGGAGATTTTGACAATCAATAATCAGCCGTAGCGGCTTCACCAGCGAACGCCGAGCTCACGATCTACCAAAGTATAAAGATATGCTTTGCCATAGGTAGGATTTCAGAGGGCCCCCACGTTTTTATTTTAGTCTAATATGACCGGGACCACCTATGTAGGTTTATAGGTAAGTAACAGTTTTTTTTTATTTTCTAGTTTTCAGTGCACATAAGATAAAACTGTTTAACTTAAAAGTTTTTTTACCGATTTTTTATTTTCTAGTTTTTAGTATTTAATGAAAATGCCTACCGAATATTCCTCATTCTATTTATGGGTCAGCAGCGGTGAGGGAGTGCGAAACTCTTACTGACTAAAAACAGTTGTATTTCGTCGTAGGCCTTTTATGTACCAGGATAATCCCGCAGCCCAGGCAGGTCTTAGCCCTGTTGGGCCCCGCTGGGGTTGCTGACAGTATTCTACTTGAGTAGCCCTTTCATTTGATACCCATATTGAGGGGGTTGTGCAAAAAATCAGTAATCCGCCATTTTGTACCGGCGGCCATCTTGGATTTACAATGTTATTGATATTAGTATATTATATTGTCATCGGAATCAAAGGTGTGTACCAAATTTCAGATCAATCTGACAACAGCAAGGTACTTAAATTTGAATTACTAAATTTGACCCAAGAAAGAATAAAACAAACAGGGTAAGCTAAATAAAACCGTTTAAAAATAATAATAAAACCGTTTAAAAACCATCCTCCGAGCGTTTTTTCCCAAACTATGTTGGGGTCGGCTTCCAGTCTAACCGGATGTAGCTGAGTACCAGTGCTTTACAAGGAGCGACTGCCCTGCCTGACCTCCTCAACCCAGTTACCCGGGCAACCCGATACCCCTTGGTTAGACTGGTGTCAGACTTACTGGCTTCTGACTACCCGTAACGACTGCCAAGGATGTTCAATGACAGCCGGGACCTACAGTTTAACGTGCCATCCGAAACACAGTCATTGGTGTCTAAGATATAATAAATAATAATAATAAAATATTTTATTACCACAATCAAGGACACAATGTTGCACTGTATACATTATTCAATTAGTATCTAATTACTATATTGTACAAAGAAAAGTAGTACCCTGTCTCTTAAACTAGGCGAGGCCTGTATTTTAAGAGGCAGTGTTCAGCCATATATGCTACGTTTAACAAGTTACTCATTGTTGAATACAGGTGAGTTGTGCCGATTGGGTGACAATGTCACCAGGTAATAATTACTACATTAGTTTAACATAAAACTTGGACTTTGAAATTGAGTGTATGTGAGAGAGTGCATGTGTGAGTGTGTATGTGAGGGATGAGTATGTGTGGGTAATGTAATATGCATGTATGTATGAAGTTGTCTAGACAATGTAGGCAAGTAGAGACTCTGTTTTCTGATAATCTTGTTGAAGAAGCCATTCTGTTATAATTAATTTCAGGTTGTGTCTTTTAAGATCCCGTATGTTCAACTGTTTGAGATTTTTTTTATAAATGTGTGTACTTATGACATAGTATTGGTGTTTTGCAAATGTTGTATTGTGTTTCACGCCATGGGGGATGTTTGATCGTTTTAGTGGATTAATTGGCGGCATTCTACTGTGAACTCTACAGGTAGCTTGGAGAACGAACAGCTGTCTAACACTTAGGACCTTACAGTCAGCATACAATTGGACTGTCGGGAATCTGCGAGGTTTCTTCAGCATTACTTTTAGGACAGCTCTTTGAGCTCTCTCTACCCTCAGAAAGTTAGTCTTGTTTGCACCACCCCATACGGTTATACAATATCCACTTAGAAAGTACATACAAACTTAGAAAAGTTGCATTGGTACTTGCCTGACCTGGAATCGAACCCGCGCCCTCATACTCGAGAGGTTGGTTCTTTGCCCACTAGGCCACCACGACTTCCATAATAATAAAAACCACAACCTAGAAATAAATTTCACCAAAACCAAACTTATAACCTTCCACCCACACCAAAGAGACCCTATAAAAATTGACTACACATACGACACAACAAAATTAGAGCAGGTTAATAATTTCACACTCCTAGGATTGTCTATAGACAAATACATAAACTGGAAATCTTATGTTCAAAAGATTCGAGCTAAACTTTCGAAATTTGCATACGCCTTACGCGAAATAAAGAGAACCACCAACTTCCAAACGGCACTCGCCACTTATTATGCATACGCCCAAGCGTGGCTCAGCTATGGGGTCATACTCTGGTGGAACAGCACTGATTCACATACCATATTCACACTACAAAAGAAACTCATCCGGATATTAACAAATATAGATCAAATAGACAGCTGTAAACCTCATTTTCAAAAACACAATATATTAACATTTCCTTGTCTATATATTCTAGAAATTTGCAAATTCGTCCGAAAATATCCAAAATTTTATAAAACCCGAAAAGAAATTCAAAGTAAACATAACTTGAGGCATAAAAATAGATTAAATTTATCTACATCCAACCTTAAAATTCACTCTTCCGGTCCTTTAGTAAGCTCCATCAAAGTATATAATAATCTACCAAAAAACATAAAAGATGAACCTAAAACTCCAATATTTATAAAGAAATGAAAGCAATTCCTCAACGACAAATGTTATTACACAGTAAAAGAATACATGGAAGACAAATCCTTTAATAAATAAAAACTATATAAAAGTACACACATACAAATCATAACACACACACACGCACACACACAAGCGCACACACCCATTCACACCGACACTCACATGTACACTTAAATTAATATGTTTTTAAATATAATTATAATTTAATAATAAGCTAGTATTAAAACTCTCTACCTTCTTTAAGCTGTGCCCTATAGGGTCCATATTGTCACTAATCTAAATGTACCACCTGTTATAACATATGGAATGCTAATAAAGAATTGAGTATTGATAGAATCAAACAAATAGGCTGATGGAACAACTAATATATGTATTATAGAACTTATTAGCAAAATTACACACATCTTACATATTCTAATGACGGCCATAGAGAGAGAGACGAGACCACAGATAATGTACGGGTGGTACCATACACTGTTTATAAAGGAGCGTTCATACATCTAACACCCTCTCCTGGACGCGGATGCTTTGGATTAATTAAGCCCATTAATGCAGCAAATTTATCATGCGACGGCCGATGGAGCGCCTTGGTCAGAATGTCAGCGACCATCTCCTTAGTGCTTCTGTATCGAACGGTGACATCTTTGGTGGCAATCTTCTCACGCACGTACGTCTATATGTTTACTGCGTGCGTGGTACACTGGATTTCCTGAAAGACTAATCGCATTTTGATTGTCACAGTAAATTACAATTGGTTTACCTTTAAATTCTGGTTCAATCTCTGATGCCAATTGTTTCAACCAGAGAGCTTCCTGAATGGCAGAAGCTAACGACATATATTCGGCCTCAGTAGTAGAAAGATCTATAGTATGCTGTTTCTTTGAGTTCCAGCTTATTGCACCTTGAAATAAAAATATGTACCCTGTGCAAGATCTTCTGTCTTGAATGTCACTTGCCCAGTCTGAGCCACAGTAACCTGAAATTATTTCATTGGCATTTCGTTTATAAATCAGTTTCATGTGCATAGTAGCTTGCAGATATCACAACACTCTTTTCAGAGCCATTCAATGTTCGTTAGTAGGTTGACCATTGTATCTGCTTAGTGAGTTTACTATATAAGTAATATGTGGTCGAGTACATTGAGATAAGTATAGTAAACAACCCATTATTTCTTGATCAGGAATGTTCTTTAAAATTTCCTTTCGATCTTCAGCCTTCTTCAGTTTGACATTAGCATCAGCAGGTGTCCAGACTGGCTTGCACTCATCCATTCCAAAACGTGCAAGTATCTTTTTAATGTAAATAGATTGGTCAATAGAAATCTCATTTAAATCTTCATTTTGTGAAATTCTTAATCCAATACAATGTTTAGCTGCACCTATATCCTTCATATCAAATTTTTCTTTTAATTTTTCTTTAATTTCTTGACAAGTTTCTTCATTATTATAAAAATAAAAAATGTCATCGATATAAACTGTCAAAAAGAGCATATCATTATCATTTAAAATTCGATAGTAAATGCATGGATATACCTTTGAACGAGTCATTCCAATTTCCAATAAAACAGAATTCAATTTCTTGTTCCACTGACGACTCGCTTGTTTAAGTCCATATATTGACTTGTTCAGTTTGCATACCTTATTTTCATTGTCATAGCCAGGTGGCAAGGTCATGTAAATTTCCTCATCAATATCACCCTGTAAAAATGCTGACACTGCATCCATTTGGTGTATTTTAAGTCTGTACTTAGCGGTTATACCAATAAGATATCTAAGAAATGTGTAACGCACCACAGGAGCATATACCTCATTGTAATTGATTCCTTTGACTTGTTTAAAACCTTTAATAACCAATCTGGCCTTATAGCGGCAAACATAACCTTTTTCATCTAATTTGGTTTTATAAACCCATCTGCAGGGAATGGCTGATTTTCCTTCTGGTAAGTTAACTGATGTCCATGTATTATTTTGAATCAATGATTGATATTCTTCATCCATTGCCTTCTTCCATTCTTCAGCCTTTTCACTGTTTAAGGCTTCTTGAAGACTCTGTGGATCACTGTTTAATAAATTCATTGTTGTTTCAATATTAAGACACATTAGTGATGACGGACTTTGGACATCATTGTTTTGACTTCTCATTCTTCTTGGTAGTTGTCTCAAAGTCATGTGAGATACCATTGGAGAGTCCAGAGTCCTGTCAGGTATGTATGTCTCATCATTAACATCTTCAAATTGATCAGAATCATCTGAATTACTCTGAGAATCGATCTGTATTACTGTACTTTCATGAACATTACACATATTATTTCTTTTCACAGATCCTTCAGGTTCATCATCAGGTAAGTAAACAATTTTGTTTTCTTTATTTTTACTTTCACATTCCTCTATCTCTTATTCATTTTCACTAATTTCTTTTATTGTTTCAGGTACATTTTCAACTTTATTTCTTTTTATTGAAGCTTCTATAAATACAACATCTCTACTTACGATTCCTTTCTTAGTTTCACGATCAATGAACCGGTAGCCTTTTGTGCTATCACTGTATCCAACAAATATCAACTTACGTGATTTCACGTCGAGCTTAGATCTGTTTTCCTTAGGAATATGCACCATTGCGGGACATCCAAAAAATCTCATATAACTTAAATTTGGCTTTTTTCCAGTCCATATTTCATGAGGCGTTGCATCGGATAAGGCGGCGGTGGGAGATCGGTTAATGATGTATGCAGCTGTAGCAACCGCTTCTGCCCAGAATGTTTCCTGCAATTCAGCATTTAAAATCATACATTTAGCCCGCTCGATTAAAGTTCTATTCATTCTCTCACTGAGACCGTTCTGCTCAGGAGTATAAGCATTAGATGTCTGGTGCAGTATCCCATCTTGCTAACTGACATCGAGAAAAGAAGATATTACTTGTATAACATGTCTAGAATGTAAGCAAACCAGAAAACCATTCCCTACTGAAGGCTCCCGGGCAACTAGATTGCTAGAGCTAATCCATAGCGATGTTTGTGGATCGATGAAGAATACTTCCTAAGGAGGGGCAAGGTATTTTATTAACATAAGTGAAATTTAAATGGCCCATTCTTTGATGCCACAAATAAGTATCATCATCAGACTTAGCTATCATGACTTGCTTCTCATCATTTACATAAGTATTCAACAGGTATGTATCATTGATTAAATTGGCTTGTGCAACTAACTTCTGGTTGCCATTGTAAATTTTACAACCATTTTCATCAAATATTACATTACATCCACTTTTAATTATCTTGCTAACTGATAGTAAATTTTCCTTTATCTCTGGTACGTATAAAACATTTCTATAATAAAAAATAGAATTAGTGCTGCCATCTCTTGCTTGAACTTTAATACATGCGTTACCGTAGCATTCAACTTTCAATGTCTTGTTGTCTGCAATTCTAATGCTCGGTATAGGTGAACAAGTAATGTCAGTGAGCCATTCTCGGTGCCTCGTCATGTGCATAGATGCTCCGGAGTCAACGTACCAGGAATCTAAGCCTTTTCCTCTGAAAGCAGAAAAAGCTGCAACATAACCTGTATCTTTATCAGTTTTTTTATCATTACCTGACTTGTTCTTATGCCAACAATTTTTGCTGAGATGCCCGTACTTATTACAATGAGAACACCAAGGGCCTTTCTTTGTTGGTTTTTCATTTTTGGGCACTTTATTTGAGTTTGTATGAAGTGCGGTAGTGTCAGATTTTTAACTTCTTGTAATAACTTGTTCTTAACCAAATCGTCACTAATCTTCATTCCGGAACTCTCCAATCCCATAATCATGGGCTTGTACATATCTGGCAGCCCTGATAGCATCAGTGTGCCCAACCACTCATCATCTACGTGGTATTTTATATTACTCAGCTTATGTGCGGCTGTCATTATCCGGCTAATGTATTCTTCAACAGAAGAACTGTTTTCTAAATTACTATTTACGAGTTCTCTTAGTAAGCCTACTCTGCGAGTTAGGCCGCCGTCCTCGAATGCCTTTGTTAAATTTTCCCAAACCTGTTTAGCATTTTGTGCTTCCTCTACATGCACATATAGAATGGGATCAATCAATAAAATTAATTTCGCTCTTGCTTTGGAGTCCTTAATAATAGAGTCAGGGACAGTAGTTACCGGTTCTTTTAGAATGCAGCTATACAAATCCTCGTGTTGCAAATACGCCGTGACCGCAAAACTCCAATTGGCCCAATTTTCGCGACCAGATAATTTTTCGATTGACATCATAGAATTAATATTCCCAGCCATATTTTTAGTACAATTTTACAATTTGAGCTGAAAAGCAAAATGGCGTTATCGCGAGCCGGTACCACGTGGAGTTATACTCGTGATTTTACTTTAATATTTTTAAACTTGCTCAAAACTCAAAAAATATTTTACGCGGCAGGCTTGGGGCGGCCCATAACCTGATAGAATCAAAGAAATAGGCTGATGGAACAACTAATATATTATAGAACTTATTAGCAAAATTACACACATCTTACATATTCTAATGTCGGCCATAGAGAGAGAGACGAGACCACAGATAATGTACGGGTACCATACACTGTTTATAAAGGAGCGTCCATACATCTAACAAGTATTGAGTATTGATATTTTGCATGCCGGTCCTGATCTACAGGGTGATTTATTTAACATTTTAATAAAGTTTCGACTTTTCAAAATTGCTTTGTCAGCTGATTGCCGTCAAATGTTTCTTAATATTAGCGTTTGTGAATCTGACCGTAAGTTTCAACGAATTTTATATCGTTTCGATAATAGTGATCTCATCTTTAATCCTAAGCTTGTATTACCATATTATGTTGTTTGTACTTTTTAAAGAAATAAAATTTATTATTATTATTATCTTGTATGTCTCTACCAGACCTCGGGACTATAGAGTCCCGGATTTTTGGGAGGCGAACGTGGGGCCGAAGCCAACACGCTGAAGCCCTTTTGAGACAACTTTAATGAAATGGTGACACAAAACCGACGATTATCCCTGTATACACTATAGAAATGTACCCAAGGACAATCCCCGGTTCTGTGCTAAACTATTGCTAAATATGGATGAAAACTACTTGGGCTATTGTGATGGGATGCTAATGGACTAGGAATGGGGAAACTACGGGAACTATGGCACCTGCCGATGACAATGTATTAAATACATGTTAAAATGGCAGGTGGAGACTCGCCAACTCACTTACTGGGCCCCCGGGAATCAGTCACTGAAAAGCAACAAGAGGGCAACAGGGACATGAGCGGCTGAGAAGGGTGAGGATACCTCGGCGGACTTTAAACGCAGATCACGCGCTCCCTGTGGGTCCAGCATCACCGGCCCACTCGCCACTTACCTCGAGGCACCTACCCTCCGAGCAGGACGAACCTTGCTCTAGCGACTCCACTCTGACCGGCCGATGAAGGCAAGCCAAGAGGCGGGAGACCTATCCCCCGTCATGCTTCACTCCGGCAAGCCGGAGATGGGGGACAGTATACTCTCCCTGGAGCACTCGGATATATAGCCCCGCGAGGTCGCTACTCCCCGTCATCCGCCTCAGATGCCCTGCGGGGCTTTATTATTATTATTATTAGTGAACCTTTATCTGTGTATCAGTTTAATCATGTTTGTTTTGGACTCAAGTCCAGTCCATATCATGCTTTACGAGTTGTCCGCCAGTTGATTGCTGATGAAGGCGACAACTTTCCCGCTGCTGCAGCTGCTGCTGCTTCCGCTCTTTATATGGATGACATAGTCTATAGTGTCTCCTCCGCCCCGCTAGCAGTTTCGCTTTGTGAAGAGCTAATTCAGCTTTTAAAACGAGGCCAATTTGATTTAGTCAAATGGACTAGCAATTCCAAAGAGGTTCTCGCGCACATACCTGATTCGCATAAGGCTTCTCCGGACATTGAGTTCGAGAAATCCATACCTAACAAAGTTCTTACGCTGGGACAGACATTGTGATAACTTTCGCTTTGATATTTCATCACCAGATGGTAAGTGTACCAAACGCATTATGCTATCCACAGTGGCTCGCTTATGGGACATAATGGGGTTTGTGGCTCCTACAATTTTGTACGCCAAGCTCTTAATTAAAGACCTTTGGTTAGCAAAGTGCGAGTGGGATGACACTCCTCCGGATCATATCGTCGCTGCTTGGAAACAGTTTTGTATTGAGCTTTCCGCGCTCAATCAAATAACTGTGCCGCGCCATCTAGGTTTAGTCGATGGATGTACTATCAACTTGATAGGTTTCGCTGATGCCAGTGAACGCGCTTAAGGCGGAGTCATATATCTGCAAGTTCGCATTGGATCTAACTACTCTGTGCAGCTAGTTTGTGCCAAGTCGAAAGTCTCGCCGGTCAAAACCATTTCAGTTGCGAGACTGGAGCTGTGTGCGGCTCTGTTGTTGTCTCGATTGCTTCGCAAGGTTCAAGACAAAATTGCGTCCCATTACTCCATCAATATATTATCATCATACACATTTACGGACTCCAAAGTAGTGCTCACTTGGATTAATTCTTCTCCTCACCGCTGGCAGACCTTTGTCGCCAATCGCGTTACTAAAATAATAGAACTTATTCCTGCTGCTTGTTTCCATCAGGTTGCGGGTATTAAGAATCCCGCTGATTGCCTGTCTCGTGGTGTTACTCCAGCTAATCTTCCGCATCATCCTTTGTGGTATCATGGGCCTTCTTGGATTTCCCGAGATCCATCAGAGTGGCCTATACAGCCCTCTGTCCACAATGCAGAGAACGAGTATGAACGGAAGTCCATATTTATCATGCCACTTCCAGTTTTTGTGTTCTCAACATGACAGAAATTTGCGTTCCTCCAACAACCGTCTACTCCAATGTCCCTCACATCGCACAGATTTCCTTCATTCCTCCTTTTTTGTCCAATCTATTATTTTATGGAACAAGTTGCCCTCGGAAATTAGGATGGTAGATAGCCGATTGACTTTCAAATTGAAGCTTCGTGAGTATCTTCACCAGAGTTTGCAGAATTGACACAACTGTGCATTTGATTTTGTGTTATTTATATATGTATTAAAGTTTATTTAATATTATATACAGGGTTATTGGTAAATCACTAACAACCTTGCAGGACTGTATTACTAACGTCATAAACTACAACTTTTGTTCTATGACTTTTTATAAAACATAATACATTTGCCAAAAACAAACCTACAAGATTTCATTGGTCTATCTAACACATTTCAACTCTATTTTGCTATAGTGATAAGCACGCCCCTACCATTTCTTCACCAACAAAAGGCCCGATCGAGACCAGTCGAGCGATTAGTCGACCTTAGAGTGTGCGGACGAGTCGAGATTATCACACATTACAATAAATTCGTTTGGTGAAGGGTTTGCATTTTTAGAATGAATACAAGATCTTTGTCTACCCTGCGCCTTTTTTTTTTTTTTTTTTTTTTAGCGACGTAAAATCATCAAATGACCCCTCCCGCTGTGGGTTAGCAGCGGTGAGGGAGTGTCAGACTCTTACTGACTAAAATCGTCGTGTTCCGTCATAGGCCTTTTATGTACCAGGGCCGCGGTATCTCTTTCGAACAACCCGCAGCCCCGGCAGGCCTTGGCCCTGCTGGGCCCCGCTGGGGTTGCTGACATCTCTTTGAGGAGCGCGTGGAACAACGCGCGCCGTCGACACGGGTCTGTCGTCTACAAAGACAGAGGGACGATGAGCCACCCGAACTCACCGCCCACAGACCCACGCCTACGGTGGCCGGGAGTCATCTCGCGACACCCGGCGCCCATGGTGTCTACCTGGTCCAGCGCGGCGGCCGGGATGAGAGGTGCGAACTCTCTGGCGTTCCGCCTCCTCCTTCTCGAGCATGACCGCTTCACAGAAGGAGGCGACGGCATCCCATTCCCTCTCGCCCCGGACCATGGCCTGAACCAGGGCCGGACGCGAGAGGTCGCCGCCGCCCAAAGCCTCGACGAGGACCCGGCGGTGCCCCTCCCATGCGGGGCACACCTGGACTGTGTGGTCCACCGTGTCCTCGGGGCTGTCCGCACAATGGTGACACCCGGGCGCCTCCTCACGACCGATGCGGTGCAGGTACCTCCCGAAACAACCGTGTCCGGTGAGGACCTGCGTCATGCGGTACGTGAGGGCGCCGTGACTCCTCCCGAGCCACTCCTCAAAGAGGGGACTTACCGCCACGATGGTGGCGTGCCCTGTCTACCCTGCGCCTCTCGCGCACTATTCTCGTACCTAGTCATACTTTTGAATTGGTAACTCGCTACGCTATGATTTCCCGCTTTTTTACGAAAAGGTCAAATAAAAATAAAAAAAACAAAATATCGTCTTCTTCACGTACTGTGTGCCTCGGTGGACGATCACTATTCCTGATGGCATGCCGGAATTGCCCGTAATCTCGTAACCGCTGTGTGGCGGCTAGCATTGTTACTCAGCGAGGTGTAGGGATGTTTGGGAATCGTATGGCGTATTGGCGACAGGCTTCCGAAACATTGTCATCACACCTAGCCAGTGTTCGCACCATTTCCGTGTACTCGAAATTTGAATATCGATGCGCCATACTGTAAAGATAATTACGTTCGCACCACCGAATTTCCCTACAAGGACACGTATGATGCGACGCGGGCGCATAAAAACGATTGACGGCCGCTCGTAAATAGGTCAAACGCTCCCCCCCCCCCCCGCCCGAGGCCCGCTCCCTGCTCCCCTCCGCTGTCTTTTGTACTACTGTTTACTGTGCTTCGCATAGACTTCGTAACTTTTAAAACGATTTCTTTCGCGACGTGGTCCTATACAGTGTCTATACACGGATAACGGCACTTGTTTTGTGGGTACTAGTTCATATCTACGCGATCTCTATACATTTCTCAATAGAGAGTATAGTTCACGCCTTCAGCAGGAACTTTCTGTTAATCGCATTGCTTGGAAGTTTATTCCGCCTGCTTCACCACATTTCGGTGGATGTTGGGAAAGCATGGTCAAAGTAATTAAAACGCATCTCTTCAGAGTTATAGGTCGACAAATCCTTTTGTAGCCTACTTCACAAATATTTAATTTATTTACATAATATTTATATACATCTTAAACCTAAAATTTCAAATTACACAATCAAAAACACAATTTACATAATATATACAATTATCTATTTACATATAATCAACATCACTACACTAACATGCATACTACCTTAACAGTTGGTCGGGTAAATTTATCGATAACCGACGGTCGGCATTTTATCGACCTAGCCCTCAGCACTAACACCTATGCAATCGCGGTGCGCAAGCACTCACACGTACGCCAGTCAGGACCACGCCTCGACGCGGAGCGCATGCTTGTCGCTATAATATTTCTAACACGCTTGCTATCACATGTATGCTTTCCCTATTGTGCCTTCTGTTTGATCTGTATGCAAATTATACGCTGTGAAATAGTGAGTGGATATTTATTCGAGCAACCAACCAACTCGTGCACACATCCAACAACTATACTGGTGACCCCGTGAAGAGCTATGGAAGGGAATGCAGCAAAGGAGCCACGAGGCGCGGCAACGTCACCGCTGCCCGGCACTAGTGATGGGGTGATGTCGATCGACCCGAGCAACGTTTTCAAAGTCGGCGTACGAGTGCCTCCGTTTTGGGCTGAAGAGCCGGAAATTTGGTTCGCACAGATCGAGGGACAATTTAGTATAGCAGGTATTACCAGTGACGTTACCAAATTTAATTATGTCATCGGTCATCTCGAAAATCAGTACACCCGAGACATAAAGGACATTATTATTAACCCGCCTGCTGCTAATAAATACGAGAAGCTGAAGACCGAGCTAATCAAGCGACTCACCGCGTCCAATGAGAAGAAAATCAAAGAGTTGTTGATGCATGAGGAGCTTGGTGATCGCAAGCCTTCTCAGTTCCTTCGCCACCTAAAAAGCCTGGCAGGTCTTAATGTCCCCGACGATTTCTTGCGGACGATATGGGTTAGCCGCCTACCACATGGCATCTAGACGGTGCTCGCAGGTCAGCCAGTAACAGCTGCTCTCGAAGACTTAGCTGACTTAGCCGATCGAGTGAACGACCTGTCTTCATCATCTCCGAAGGTCGCTGCTGTAAGCGATAGTGTCCCTAGCTCCGTCCTGAGTGAACTAACTAGGGAGATTGCTGAGCTTCGTCGACAGTTCCAGCAATTGTCTGCTCGAAACAGCCGTTCGCGCTCCGGTTCTACCAGAAACACTCGCAGCAGTTCGAGGCAGCGCTCTCTATCGAACTACAGGAAATTCCCAATCTGCTGGTACCACAACAAGTTCGGAGATAAAGCCAGCAAGTGTACCCCGCCCTGTGACTACCGGTCGGGAAACTCCAAAGGCGGTCGGTAATGGCGACTGACGATTGCCCTTTGTCTGCTAGTGGTCGCCTGTTTGTCACTGACCGATCTTCGAAGACGCAGTTTCTGGTCGACACAGGGAGCGACCTCTGCGTGTTCCCACGGTCAGCGCTTCATGATCGTCGTCCGCGTACGGACTACAGTTTATGTGCTGCTAACGGGTCTAGAATAGCTACCGCTGCAGCATAGCTGCTGTATCAATTTATTTATTTATTTAATTTATTTATTTAAAATACTTCTTGCACAAATAGTACAATGGCGGACTTAACGCCTTAGGCGTTCTCTACCAGTCTACCTTTGGGTGGCGGAGAGAAAGCGTTGTTAGGTGCAAACATATCCGAAAAACTAGTATGAAACATATACCTACATATATTACAATACACAAATAAATTAATAATAATATATGTCGGAGACTGTCATTAGTACGGACACTAAACGTCACGCAAGCGCGCCCTCTAGTGGCGTTTCCGGTGAAACAACATTTTGGCGCGCTTGGCAGAGTCGTGGCGGTCAGCGTGGCGTCCGCGGAGCTCAGTCTTGGTCGAGTCTTCGTGGAGTTGTCGCGTTACTGCCTTTCGTTACGTGTAGTGTACCTAGTGTTATTGTAAAGAGTCTTGTGATTTTTTAATTGTAATGGTTCTTCTAACCTAACAGACAGACATGTGTTGCTGGGGCGTTGTTCCGCCACTTCTTCTCCCCAGCCAAAACACATAGGAAGTGGCGAAGGGCGGGCGTTTTGGGGGCTGTCTTTTGTTCTGACTAATTTGAATATTCATATTCATAATAGGGGTTAAAGTATGAAATTGCCGATTTGTACTGAAAACCTAAATTGTATTTTTTTTTAATTTTTAACAAACTTATTTAATCAAAATAGTTGCCATTATTATCTATACATTGCGGTCATCTAATAAGAAGGTCATTTATGCCTTTACGATAGAACTCTGAGGATCTAGACTGCACAAACAGTGTGAAAGAATTTTGTTCTGCCTCCTGGGAAGAAACTTCTTGTGACGTAGATAATTGTCCAAATCACAAAAAAAAATGGTCGTCCGTTAGAGCAAGGTCTGGCGAATATGGAGGAAGACGAATAGTTTCCAACTGCAGTTCCTGAAGAGTTAAAACGGTTTATTTTGCTGTATGAGGCCTCGCGTTGTCATGGAGCAATAGCGGTGAAGGTCGATTCATGAGTCGTGGCTGTTTTACTGCTAATTTTTTCAACATTATTCGGTGTTCGGCTGGGTATCTGGGTAGTTTGACTAGGATCGGCGTTCACCGTCTCTCTTAATTTCTCGTTAATCACCTGTCAGGCGGTCTTTCTCATGGCTCGTTCTTCAAGTCGAAGTTTCCACCACGAAAGCGTTTAATCCAAAATCGCACGGCGCGTTCTTTAGCAGACACCTCTTCAAATGCAGCATTGATATTGCGGGCTGTTTCTGCCGTTCAATCCCGCGTCGGAACTCATATTCAAAAATTACTCAAATTTTCGCAGTATCCATCTTTCTTGTTTAAGTTGAATAACAAAAACAATTGAACATCGATAATCAAATGTTTCACATTTTTTAAAAGAAAAACATCACAGAAACCACGTGAAAAAAGTTCCATTCGAAAACCTCAAACCATGAAGACTCTATGGCAATTCAAAAACCTACTAGAATAAAACGGCAATTTCATACTTTAACCCCTAATATTTATTTGCATACCATAAAGTTAAAAAGATGTTACAAGGGGCTTAAAGCTAGGTACATATTATGGACCCTGTTAGGGCACAGCAAAAGAAGGCTAGAAAGTTTGATTACACTAGTATATACAATAATAATAGATGCAATAGTAGATTAGGAAAACACAAGTTATTCATTCGACTATCTTTTTATCGTCAAGGTATTCTTTAACGCTATAGTAGCATTTGCTTAGGAGGAGTTTTTTCAATTTGTTTGCAAATATATGTGTCTTTTTTTCATTTCTTAGTGTTTCAGGTAGTTTGTTGTAAATTTTTATAGACATGACTAGTGGGCTTGATGAGTGTATTTGTAATCGGGATGATGGTAAGTTTAGGCGTGTTTTGTGTCGAAGTGTGTATTTTGTCTGTATGTCTCCACGTGTGGTGTAAAAATCTTTGTGTGTGTGTGCGAATTTACAGATTTCCAGTATGTATTAGGAGGGTAATGTGAGAATGTTTAATTTTATGAAGTGTGGTTTGCAACTATCTGTTTGGTCTATGTTAACTAATGTCCGAATTAACTTCTTTTGTGTTGTGAATAGTGCTGGCGCGTCGGTGCTATTTCCCCACATTATTATTCCGTAGTTTAGCCATGCATGCGCATAGGCATAGTAGGTAGTTAGAGCCGTTTTTAAGTCTGTTGTCTTCTTAATTTCACGGAGAGCATATAAAAATTTTGACAGTTTTGATTTAGTTTTTAGTACGTGCGATTTCCAATTTATGTTTGTGTCTATTGTGATTCCTAGTAATGTAAATTCATTTACTTGTTCTATGTTGTGGTTGTTAAAGGAGAAATTTAAACAAAGAGGTTTTTTTTGATGAGGGTGAAATATTATAGTTTTAGTTTTTTCAAAATTAGCTTCGAGATTGTGTGCATCCATCCAAGTTATTGTTTTAGTTAATATATTTTCAAGGGAAGAATTAATGTTTGTGATGTTATGACACGGTGTGATAATCGATATATCATCAGCGAACAAAACAGAAAGGCCAGTTCCTTCTAAGGTTTTGGGAAGATCGTTTATATAAACGAGAAAAAGAAGGCACCCAATAACACTTCCTTGTGGTATTGAGGCTGTTACTGTTTTGCTGTCGGAGCGGTATGTTTGAATTTCTTTTGTTTTATCATTAAAGTGTTCTAACTCTACAAATTGAGTTCTGTTTTCTAAATAAGAGCTGAACCATTCATGTGATTTCCCGCGGATACCTATTCCATAGAGTTTATTTAACAGTATTTGATATTGTACCTTATCGTATGCCTTAGTCATATCTAGGAGCAGACCGATTGCGTATTTTTTGATATTAATTATATTAAGGGCCTCCTGTATGAATTTATACACAGCTAGAGTAGTTGACCTGTATTTGCGAAAACCATTTTGGCATTCATTAAATATTTTATATTTCTCGCAGAATGCGTATACACGGTTGCACATTGCTTTCTCGAAAATCTTTGATGCAGTTGGTAAAAGAGCTATGGGACGATAATTGCTAGGGTTTGTTTTTGTGTTTTTCTTATGTAGAGGTTTCACTATTGCTATTTTGAGCTGGTCAGGGAAAACGCCTTCTTCGAAAGATTGATTTATGAGTAGATAGAACGGTAAGGTAAGTTCATCTGCACATTTCCTGAGTAGTTTTGGTGGGAGGTCATCAATAATAAATAAAATAAAAAATAAAAATCTTTTATTTTCAGGCATCGACGGCCCATAGCGTGTTAGTAAACAGTACAAACTTACAAACTATGTTAGTAGTAACACACAAGTACAAAATAATATAAAATAATACACACAATACATCCAGGATTATTAGAAGATTTATCAAGTCCCATGTCTAACATGCAGCTTGATAAATCTATCCATAACAGGCCCTTCTAGCCTTTCTGAAAATACCTTCAGAATGCTGTTGCTGCTTCCCCTCGATCTGCGTACCACTGATGCCACTTTTTTGCGCATGATCGCGAAATAATCATCAGTGTGCGCATCCGCGAACATCCCTGACGCACTACAGTAAGGTGGAAGCCTCAACAGCGCCCTGAAGGCGTTATTATATTGAATGCGCAGTGCGCTGTCCGCTTTTTGTGTATGATTAGCCCACAGACTGCTGGTGTAGAATATTTGACAAAACGCTTTAAAAAGTGTTATTTTAACCGGTGCTGAACAACCAGCAAACCTGCGCGCCAACATGTTTCCCCTCACAGCCAGCGCCCTGCGCTCCCTTTCCATATCTAGATCGTCTTTTAAATCCTCTGTCACAATATGGCCTAGATATTTAAATTGTGTTACCCTGTTTAGCGGTAACCCGTTCAGTTTTACGTGTGGGATATATGAGGGGCTTTTATTTTTTCCCTTAAAAACCAATAACTCACTTTTCGTGGGATTATACTTCAGCCCATGCTGTTCAGCGTACCTTTCACATATAGTGAGTAACTTTCTTATTCCCCCGATTGTGGGGCTCAGCAGCACCATATCGTCTGCGTAACTTAAATTATTTAAACTTACTCCGTCTACATGGCAACCGACATGAGTGCTGCTGAGCTCAACAAGCAAGTTGTTGACATAAATATTAAATATTCTCGGGGAAGTCAGACCCCCCTGCCTCACACCACATTTCAATTTATATGGCTCTGATAATGCGTTAGACCATTTAACAAAGTTCCTTTGCTTTTCATACCAGATAGATAATATTGACACCAATGCAGCCGGAACTCCCGCCCTCCGAAGCTTCTCCCATAAAACGTTATATGAAACTAGGTCAAACGCTTTGGAAAGATCTAGGAAACAAGCATACACCGGTGTCTTCCTGTCCGTATAATATTTGACAGTGTGCTTTAACGCAAGTATTGCACTCTCAGTAGACAGCCCCGCACGAAAACCGAACTGTGTGTCGTGAAGTTTTGTACAGTTACTCAGGTGCACGTCAAGCACACTGTCAAACACTTTGGCTATTACAGTTGCTAACGAAATTGGCCTATAGTTCCCTTTGTCAGCTATGTCTCCCGTCCGATTTTTTACAATAGGAACAACTAACGTATCGAGCATCTCCTGTGGAAGATAAGAATGGCCCATACAAAGGTTTAAAAACATGGTTAATACTCTTGGCAAGTGCACACCGGCATTTTGAAGATGCTCAATGCTGAGCCCATCATGCCCAGGAGACTTTCCCCGCTTCATACATTTAATGGCTGCTTTTATTTCTGTACACGTAAACTTAAAGGGTGCTCCTGACTGAGAAGACTCAGCATCGTTCACCCTTCCCATAGATTCAAGAGGTGAGCTCACAATAAACTGCTCTTTAAATATATTAGCTATCCCAGTGTGGTCACTCTCACCCTCCACGCTAAATGGTAAGCTTGGAGAGACATTGAGCTTTTTAGTACCTTTCCAGAATGTCGAGAAACATTTCTTAGAATGGAGTGAGGCCAATATATCCATTGCAATTTTTTCTTGATTCTTAATGACCCATTTCAGTTTTGATTTAAATATTTTACGACTTAATATCATGTCCTCATAGATAGGCCCACTACTGGGTTCCCCATACCACATCCACAATTTAAACTTAGACCTTGCTCGAGTATGTACATCTTTGACATGCTTGTTCCAGCCTTTTATAACCTTATTTTTAATAATGACTTTAGACATTCGATTTACACTAGCTGATTCACTTAATATAGACACTATGTCTTTATACATCGAATCCAACAATAACCTATGATTGATATCATTACAAAAATTATCAGCACAAAGCTCAAAGTCCTTTGGAAAATCTATGTTTTTCAATTTATTGTTGCACATATACGAGTACTCCTTTATTTCATCAGGGCTTCTTTCACCCCATCGTACACCATTAAGTGATGATTCAATTACACAAGTTTTTAATCTAATAATATTTACATCGCATTCTATTTTTAAGGGAAAGTGATCTGACCAAAACGTATTATAAATAACCTCAATGTTTACAATTGTTTTTCCCGCCGCTTGTGTGACAAGACAGTGGTCGAGCCAGCGCTTACACCCGTGTGAGTCACTAATGAACGTGTATGTTTGCGATAATATGTCTAAGTAATCTAAGTCCGCGCATATTAATTCTTGCTCACTACAAAAGCTAATAAGTTCATTACAAAATGACTCACCCGGGTGCGCGTTGAAGTCTCCCAACACATACACTGCTTCAGCATTATTACTTTGAATAATAGAATACATCTCGCTAAGGCACTCCGTAAAAAGTGGTAGATTTTCACGACAATCCGTCGGCATATACATGTTTATAACCAAAAAACATCTGTTGTTCACTACTATATTCACTGCACATATACGGTCACTGACACATTGTACCTCACTCACGTAGCTAAATGCAGTTTTACGCCATAGTATGGCAAGCCCTCCGTAGGGCCTCCCTTTACACATGCCAGCTGACGTGTCCACTGATGACTTTCCCGTGTAATTGAATTCCTGATGTACACTATCAAGAAAGGTTAAATCATGTGGGTATAGCCATGTTTCTTGCAGCAAAACAACATCAGCTGTTTTGCACAGTGAACGTACACAGTTCACCGACCTTTTGATATTTTTGCAATTGAATGTTATTATGTTCATTTTTGAACTACTATCCATTATTTGATTTTGTAATTGCCTCACTTCCAAAAATTGAATCATTTTTGTCTTCCCTTCTATTCTTGAAATGAATAAAACGCCTAAAAGTCACGCCGTCTGGCCATATCTGGTCATCTAGGAACACATCCAGTTTGTTTTTGTTAACAATCAGTTTAAAGGCATTGTATGGTTTTTCCCTTTTCATTGTTATTTTCTCAAGCGAGACGGTCTCCGTTGTTTTATTTTTAATAGTTTTATTTTTATTTTTAGAATTTTTGTCTGTATGTCTGTTTATCTGTTTGTCTGTATGTTTGTCCCGGATAAACTCAAAAAGTACTGCATGGATTTAAATAAAATTTTGCATGACTATTACCTGGGGGCCGGTTCAACACATAGGCTATATATTATCACGCTATCACCCACGGGGGTACATTGAATATTTTTGTAAAAGAATTCTTGGGGGGTGATCCCTAATCGATTCTGAACCCAAATATGTAGTTTTTAGAATTTTTGTCTGTATATCTGTTTGTCTGTATGTTTGTCCCGGATAAACTCAAAAAGTACTGCATGGATTTAAATAAAATTTTGCATGACTATTACCTGGGGGCCGGTTCAACACATAGGCTATATATTATCACGCTATCACCCACGGGGGTTGAGCAATGAACGATTAAATAAACGAAATTGGAAATTCTATATTGCCCACGCAGACGAAGTCGCGGGCAACAGCTAGTGATTAAATAAGTTTGTTAAAAATTAAAAAAAAATACAATTTAGGTTTTCAGTACAAATCGGCAATTTCATAGTTTAACCCCTATTATAAACTATGTGCAAATAGAAAGAAATGTAAATTCTGTTGTTCTGAAGTAAAGTATTTAGGACATCTTATTGTGCCTGAAGGCATAAAACCCGATCCAGGGAAAGTGTCTGCCATTTTAAATCTACAGGAGCCCCGAAATCTGAAAGAATTGATATCGTTTCTTCAGACAGCATCCTGGTATCGCAGATTCATACACAAGTTCGCAGAAATAACGAGACCATTGACTAATTTAACACGAAAGAAAGTTAGTTGGCGATGGGGTACAGAAGAACGCGAAGCGTTTAATAAGCTAAAAATTGCGTTGACAACTGCACCAGTATTAAAACAGGCAAATGTAGACCTACCTTTCATTATTAAGACAGATGCGAGTCAATATGCTATAGGAGCAGCTTTGGTGCAGGGGGAGGGTGACAATGAACACCCAGTCGAATATATAAGTCGGTTGCTTACTCCTGCTGAATGCAACTATACAGTAACAAAAAAGGAAGCATTAGCTATAGTATGGGCAGTTTCCCGTTTTAGAGGTTATATAGAAGGCTCACGTTTTATAACTATAACTGATCATCAGCCCTTAAAATGGTTGATGAGTCTTAAAACTCCCACGGGTCGATTAGCAAGATGGGCACTACAATTGCAACCATATGAATTTACAATACAATATACTCCAGGTCGCACTAATGTAGTTGCGGACACATTATCGCGACCACCGTGTACAAATCACAACGACAATTGTATGATATGTAGTGTAGAATTAGAGTTGCCAAAACTGAATGAAAAACATTTGCGAGAAGAACAATTAAAAGACGAAGAATTAAAACCAATTATTGAAACATTAGAAGAAGGAGAAGAATCTGAGAACTACATAAAGTGGACCAAAAAAGGTTTTCTATTACATAAAGGAGTCTTGTATCGTTATATTCCCGAACAAGAGGATGAAAACGCAAAGTTATTAGTTCCAAGACATAAAATACCAAATATTCTGAAATCATTCCATGATGCTCCAACTGCTGGACATATGGGTGTAGAACGAACATTTCAACGCATAACAAATAAATTCTATTGGAAAGGACTCCGAAAAGACATAATACATCACATCAAAACATGTACTGATTGTCAAAAGTACAAACCTTCAAATCAAAAGCCTGCTGGATTATACCAGTCTTCACCAAGTTATCAAAGATTTGAGGCACTATCAATTGATTTGTTTGGGCCCTTGCCAAAAGGACCTTTAGGTGAAAAATGGATATTTATTGTGGAAGATACCGCATCTAGATGGGTAGAGTTACTCGCTCTAAAGGAAGCTACCGCCGAAAATTGTTCAGTGGTCTTAATAAATGAAATATTTCTACGCTATGGGTTACCACGGAAAATGATCAGTGACAATGGTGTGCAATTTATATCAGCAGTTATGCAAAAAGTCACATATTGTTTGGAAATTGAACAAGTGTATACTCCAGTTTACCACCCCGAACCAAACATGGTGGAAAGGAAGAACAGAGATATGAAGACACAAATTGCTATCATGGTTAAAGATAAGCATCACCAATGGCCAGATACATTACCTGCAATACGATTTGCAATGAATTCTGCTGTTTGCCAAACTACAAATTTCACGCCAGCTTATCTAACATTTGGTCGTGAACTTAGAACAGTGTATGATTTAACAAATGATTTAAGCTCGATAGTGGAATCTGAAAACTTTGTAAAAGGTATTACACCAATTATGAGAAGGCTTGCTCAAGATTTAGAGTTTGCAAAAGAGAATATTGAGAATAATCTAGAAGCAAATCGACTTAAGGCTAATAGCAAACGAAGACAAGATCCAGGATATAGTATCGGTGACCTAGTACTGGTAGAGACTCATCCTATCAGTAATATTGAAAATCAGTATTCAGCAAAGTTGGCTCCACGTCGGGATGGTCCTTATGTTATATTGAAGAAATATGGTACCTCTACATATGAAGTAGCACATCCTGATACACCTACAAAACCTAGTGGGAAGTACCATACCTCAGCATTAACAAAATTCAATTTGAGAGATGACAACATGCCTAAACCTATCAAACCAATTCGTACACGAGGCAGACCACGTAAAGATCCTGGTACTCCTGTCGGGACGACTTCAGAGTACCAGAGGGGGAGAATATAACATACCAAGTAAACAACTCAATACAATGACGCATCACCGCCAGCGCACGCACACATACAAACAACGTGTCACCGAGTCTTCGACAGCAACGACAACAACGGCCGCGACGACTATATAAAGGCCAGCGGTGGCCTACCAGATTCATTCGCTAACTAGACGGATCCGAGTGCGATAGCCCCGCAGTCCACTCGTATTCAGTAAGCACCCTCTTATTCGATAGCCTAGCAGTCTTTAAGAGTGTGTCTAGGGAGACTAAGTTGCGATACCACGTGTCCTTCTTAACTCTCACTGTAGGATTGTAGTTACATACATTATTAAAGTGCAAAGTATAACTCTTGTAAACACTGTGAAGATACAATAAATCCACACAACTACAAAGGTGCCTTTAATTCTACAACCACAACTCCTATAAATCTTTTTAATATTTCTTTCTTATTTACATTGTTGACATTTGCTGGTATTTCATTCATTGTTCGATGATAGGTATGATTGTATTAATGAACTACATTGTCCAACGTATTTTTTATCCAATTATAATTACCATTTAAACTAAACTCTTTATACAGTTTAGATTTTAATGTTCTTATAAATCTCTCCACAATTGAAGCCTTTTTAGATGAAAATGTTGAATAATGATTAATATTATACGACTGCATAAAATATTTATATTTGTTATTATAAAATTCTGTACCGTTATCTGTTTGTAAATTTTTAGGTTTGCGATTATCTTTCAACATAATTGCAAAAGCATTATACACCTCATCTTTGTTCTTACTTTTCAAAGGAAGCGCCCGAGCATATTTTGAAAATGTGTCAATTATGGTAAGAATATATTTATAATTATTATTTTCTCTCGACACTGTTTGCATATCTATTAAATCTGCTTGCCATAATAATAATAATAATATAGCCTTTATTTTCCATGCAAGTTACATTGAATGTACATAAAACAAAACTGAATAAAAATCTAGACTATTGTATACGCATGGCCCCGCTCTGGGTATAGGCCTCCTCCAGCTTGTTCCATTTTTTTCGATTTTTTGCTTTCATCATCCAATCTTTTCCTGCAATCTTCTGAATTTCGTCAATCCAGCGGTCCTTGGGTCTGCCTTTACTCCTTGTTCCGCTTGGACCTGGCCATTCTGTGACTCGTTTTGTCCATCTTTCGTCAGTCATGCGGGCGACATGTCCCGCCCATCTCCACTTGAGTTTTTGCGCGTGCTGTGCTGCATCTATTAACTGTGTCTTTTTTCTAATGTCTTCGCTCTTGCATTTATCTTTAAGCTTTATGCCTAAAATGCTTCTTTCTATAGCGCGCTGGCAGGTACGTATTTTGTGTATAGTTTTCTTTAGGAAAATCCAAGTTTGTGCTCCATATGACAGGCAGGGCAGTAAGCATGAATCGATAACTTTCTTCTTGAGCTTCAGTGGGAGTTTTGCTTTCAGTATTTCTTTAAAGGTCCAGTACTTTCTCCAAGTCATATTGATACGGCGTTGTAGTTCATCTTCGTGTCTTGATTTCTTAAATGATATTTGTTTCCCAAGATATATATAACTCTCCACGTACTCTATAGCTGTTCCGTTTACTATTATAGGTCTTTGTATGCTATTAGTTGCAACTTTAGTTTTTGAGGTGTTTAATTGTAGGCCTATTTTTTTGCTAGCTGTATCTAGTTCTCTTATCATTGTTTCCAGCTCGTTGCTTGTTTTTGCAAATATTATGATATCATCTGCGAATCTTAGATTGCTAAGAAATTGTGTACCTATTTTTATTCCTTTCTTTCTCCATTTAAGTTCTTTCATGATATCTTGTAGCACGGCTATAAATATTTTTGGGGACAATGGGTCTCCTTGTTTGACTCCTCTTTTTATATTGATTTTTGGTCCAAGTCTGTCCAGTTTCACCCTGCTTGTGCTATGTTTATATATGGTTTTGAGTATGTTTATGTAGGTTTGTGAAACATCTTGGTTTGTGAGCGCTTGCCATATACTCTCGTGTGAAATTGAGTCGAAAGCTTTTGCGTAATCTATGTAGGCAAGGTAGAGGGGCTGGTTGAACTCTGTGTGTTTTTCTACTATTTGGTCCAATGTATGTATGCTGCTCTGCTTGCCATAGATCATCTATATCCTTCATAATAACATGCCTTCGCGGAAAGTTCACCCTCGCACTTTTATGAATTTCATTTACCACATCCGCTTTACTCATTTTAAAATAATATCTTAAATATATTTTATTTAGATATTTATATGTATATGCCTATACATTGTATATTTATATATTCATAATGAATGACGTCGTAATACTGAATGAAAAGTTTCCTGATCGTCAGTATTTATTCTTTAATTATATTAGCTTCTTTTAATTCTTCAATTATTGATAAAATTTCATTGTATTACCTGCATCTCTTGAAGCTACTAATAATTTTAATCTTTCAACCAATTCATTCGGATCATCCCAATATACTAAGTCAGTATTCTTTTTATATGTTTTAAGTGTCGGCAAACTGCCTCCAATTTTTTTTTGATTGTTTTCCAAAAAAGTCTCAGAAAATAATGGTCTGATTATATCTCGATATTTGAGGCCTTTGTCACCTCTTATTTGACCTCTAGGATTAAAATCCCTCTTATGGGCGTTGGTATAATGTAGTCTTAAAAACCAGAAGCAGGTTTGTTTAACGAGGAAATTACAAGAAATAGCTTTAACATAAAAATCAACTAAGATTAGTCAAGAACGCGGCAAAATCGCATTCTGTCCAACTATAACATAATGACGTTCGAAAAAAGAATCCTCCAAGCATAGATGCACGGCTGAATGGCGAGGTGTCTATGGTCGCTCGTCTCTGCTGCCCTCTTTGTAACTACTGGCAGCTAACACGGCCTCTCCTGACACCCTGACGTCTTCGGCAGGATCTGGGTGAGCCTGGTTGAGTCTAGGAACACCTGCACATGCAATAAGCGAGTTGGACCTGGCTCAATTTCTTCATATTTAAATCTCGATTGGTTATCGTGCTCGTCATCGTTTTTCTGAACAATGACACTTTCAGAATAAAAATTATTCGAGGACTTACAAACCTCAACCTCAACCTTGGTGTCCATTAACAGTGCTCATCTTGATGCTCTGCTGATATCCGAGTCTTTTCTTAAGCCCTCTCTCTTGTCTACCCACTATGCCCTGCCTGGCTTTGTCCTTATCCGTAATGATAGAACTGGGAAGGGGGGTGGTGGTGTTGCTATTTATTTGAGGGCTGGAATACCTTTTAAGATCATCAGTGCTTCGCCGTCAATGTACTCGGAATCGGCAGAGCACCTATTTCTCGAAGTAATTCTTAATCACACTAAGGTACTCCTGGGTGTATTTTATAGCCCCAACCTGAGCATTGATTACTTTGGCTCTCTGGACACGCTCCTACATGATTTTTCTCCCCTATACGAACACGTGGTCTTGATGGGTGACTTTAATACTTGTTTATTAAAGAATGACAGGCGAGCTCTTAAACTTCAATCGCTCCTTTCTTCTTTCAATCTCAGTCTCTTACCTCTGTCTGCTACTCATCATTTTCCTAACTGCACTCCTTCTCTCCTGGATTTAATAGTAGTATCTAAGACAAGTAATGTATCCTCTCACGGTCAGATTTCAGCATCTTTTTCCTATCACGATCTAATCTTTTTATCCTATCGGATTCGTCCTCCTAAGCGTAAGCCTCAATACCTGTATCTTCGGAATTACAAGGGCATTGATCTGGAGGCATTGAAGCGTGATGCTGATTGCATTGACTGGTCTTGCATTTTCATGAGTACCTGCGTTAATGAAATGGTGAGTTTATTTAATTGTAAGTTATTGGAACTATTCGACATTCATGCTCCACTTCGCCGTGTCAAAGTTAAGTATGCTCCTGCCCCGTGGCTCACTTCTGCTATAAAGGAGGTGATGGCCAGTCGAGACAGAGCCAAGCGTAGGTGGAAGCGCAGTCCATCTGAACGCAACCTCATTACCTACAAGACATTGCGTAACCGTTGTAGTCGAATGTGTAGAGATGCAAAGAGACGCTACTTCCACAATTCTCTCGATAACCGTAACTCTTCTGAGGTATGGAAATTTCTCAAAACTGTTGGCATCGGTAAGGCTGCTTGCGCTGCTGGTGGGGACACTGACGTGGGTGCCCTTATTAACTACTTCTCCTCTCCCCCTGTACGTTTGGACCCACACGTCCGTGCCCGCACATTGAGTGAGCTTGCTAGGTTGCCGTTGCCTCAGTGCTCTTTGTTTGAACTGAGTGCTGTGACTGAAGACGATGTCAGAAAGTCTATCCTTGCCATATCCTCTAGTGCAGTCGGTAATGATAACATTTGCTCTAGAATGGTGTCCTTAACGCTACCGACTGTCCTCCCTGTCCTGACACATATCCTAAATTTCTCCCTGTTCTCTTGTTCTTTTCCTAATTCCTGGAAAGAAGCCATCGTTATTCCTTTACCTAAAATTTCCAATCCAGCTGCTATGTCTGATTATAGACCCATTTCAATCCTTCCTTACCTGTCCAAAGTTCTGGAGCACCTGGTGCATTTTCAGCTTTCTTCTTTCCTTACCCGCAATAACCTTTTCCACCCTTTACAATCTGGTTTTCGTCCCGGTCACAGCACTGTAACTGCGCTGTTGAAGGTTACTGACGACATCCGTCTTGCGATGGAAAATAAATCCCTGACGTTACTGGTTCTCCTTGACTTCAGCAGTGCATTTAATTCTGTCGATTTCGACATTCTTCTTGGTATCCTTAAATCTATTAATATTTCTTCTTCCACGTTAAGTTGGTTTGACTCCTATCTCAAAGGCCGTACGCAGTGTGTCCGGCTTAATAACTTATCCTCCAATTGGTGCAACCTTTCTGCGGGTGTACCTCAAGGTGGCGTTCTCTCTCCTCTCCTTTTCTCTGTTTTCATTGACTCTGTCACTAAGGTCATTTCTTCAAACTTCCATCTCTATGCGGACGACTTGCAACTCTACAGACATTTTCCTTTATGCGATGCGGAATCTACCGTTGCCGCTATGAATCATGACCTGAATATGATTGAGGTCTGGGCGCAGTCCTTTGGGCTACAGATCAATCCCAAGAAGTCTCAGGCCATGATCATTGGCGGCAGAAACTTGCGGGGCAGGCTTGATGTTGCGTCTTTGCCTCCTCTTTGTTTAGGTGGGGTTCAACTGAGCTATGCAGAAACGGCAAAAAATTTGGGTGTCATCATGGACTCACATTTATCATGGTCTGCGCAGGTCAATGAAGTCAGTCGCAAGGTGCACTTCACCTTTCACACTCTGAAATGCCTCCAGTACTTTTTGCCCTTGAAAACCAAAATCTCTCTTGCTCAGACTCTCATTCAACCCATCATTGACTACGCCGATGCCTGTTATTTGGATGCCACAGAGGAGCTCTTAAATAAGCTTGAGCGGTTGCAAAATTTATGTATTCGTTTTGTTTTCAATCTAAAGAAATATGATCATGTTTCTCATTTTCGCAAGGAACTCAAGTGGCTCCCTATTCGTCTTCGCAGGAACACGCGCATTTTGTGTCTCCTTTTTAATATCCTTTTTAATCCCAAAACTCCTTCCTATCTGCGAGAACGCTTTTCATTTGTTCGCTCGCCTGATGCGCTCTGTAGAACGCATCTCAAATCTCTCCTTAAAATCCCCTCCCATTCCACTGACTTTTATTCCTTCTCCTACACAGTAAACGCAGTACGGTTGTGGAATTCGCTGCCGCCTGAATTAAGGAACTGTCAAACTGTTGCTACTTTTAAACAGAAACTCAAAAGTTACTATTTGTCCTCCTCTTCTTCATAGAGTCATTTTATAAAATATGTATTTTTGTATGTATGTATTATCTTTTGCTTTATATATGTATATATGTGTGTAATTTATATATCTTTACTATGTCCTTTTACACAGTCTATCTACCTACTTCTCTTCATTCTAACTCTCCTACTACGGGTCTGCTGGAAGAGATTTCGATTTAGAAATAAGCAGTACCTTTGTACTATTTCTATTCTATGTCTATTTCTTTTATATGTTCACTGTGTACATAAATTGTTAAATAAATAAATAAATAAAACAGAAAAATAAATAACATCAACTTTAAATCAAATAACAAGTACAAAATGAATAACAGAACACTGGTATACCACCCAGTGACTCGCAAATAAATAACATCAACTTTAAATCAAATAACAGGTACAAAATTAATAACAGAACACTGGTATACCAACCCAGCAACTCGAAAATAAATAACGTCAACTTTAAATCAATTAACAGATACAAAATTAATAACAGAACACTGGTATACCACCCAGTGTAAGTGTGTCGAGTGTAAGGCTGAAACATATTAGTTGTACACATATAAACACACAACATACAAAGAAATCATGTAAATTATTAACCTGGTTTGGAGTGTAAAGCTGAAACATATTAGTTGTAAGAAGAAATACGATTACTTTTACTGATTAGTTATACCGTGAGCGCAAGCGTGCACTCAAGCGCAAGAAATGTGTTGTCAATCAAGAAAGATGTTATCAAGAACAAATACTTGAAATATACGGAAGTCATAGTCAAGTCATAGTCAAGCCAGGGGCTCAAAATATACGGAAGTCATGGTCAAGGCAAGTCATAGTCAAGCCAGTTGTTCAGACTATACGGAAGCCATAAGCCAGGGGCTCAGACCATACGGAAGCCATAAGCCAGAGGCTCAGACTATACGGAAGCCATAAGCCAGGGGCTCAGACTATACGGAAGCCATAAGCCAGAGGCTCAGACCATACAGAAGCCATAATCCAGAGGCTCAGACTATTCGGAAGGCATAAGCCAACAGAACCAGCAGGAGCACCAGCACAGCAGCGCTCGTGCCGCGACCAGGAGCACCGGCAGAGCAGCGCTCGTGCCGCAATCAGCAGCACCAGCACAGAAGCGCTTGGGCCACGACACGGCCGTTACACATTCTCGTGTATAAGTCTGCGAACAAGCACTTACGACATACATTTCGTTCGGCCACTTCTGACCATCAAAATCTGGAAAGCTTTTCGCTCTCAAAGAAATAAATTCAAGGCATGACTTAAAAACTATGTCTCAGAAATATCATTATTACTAATCATGTGTCAGCAACGCTGAAAACACAACTACCATTACGGTTTCATAAGTTACGTGTAGTTAACTTCACTTCAGCTTTTGCTACACAGAATACTCAATACCAATGGTTGGTACATTATTACACATTTTTCCATTTAATACAGCTAAGAGCATAATTACTTCCGATGTGTAATCAAAACAATAGAACAGATCACCTGACCTCAAAGCATGATATGCCAGGTCTACTATCCACTGGCTTTCATTACCGGAGTATGCCAAACGAGATACTGGCCGTCAACACTCCGTACAGCATGCAAAGCTTGTGCAGCAGCACAGCACCCGGGGAGCATGAAGTGTCACAGCACTCTTACTATGTCAAACGACACAGCACCTGGAGCGCTTACACCATCACCTCACACAGCTTAGACTTATCCTCAATACCTGTAGTCAAAAGACAAGCAAGCAAGCATCTGGCTAAGGTAACCAAATTACATAATCAGTAAAAGAAAATAAAAACTAAGGTCTGTAAACAGACTTTCAATTTGTAAAATGTGATTTACGCCATAGCCTTCCATTCAACAGGGTTTACTTGTTGTTTGTATCCCTTTCTTGAGGCCTTCGATGGCCACAACCACAGCGGCATGGCAGCAAAAATCTAGAGGCTAATGCACAATTTGAACTATTCCATCTCAATGAAAAACAAATTGAGTAAGTCAATATCAAATCAGTGTGCATTTATATCACAAAAGCAGTTAACTTATATTTCTGTGTAGATACTTGTTGAAACTCTCATGAGCAGAAAGATTAGAAATAAATATTATTGGGCTCATTTACATAGAAAGCCTGTTAGTTATCTAACTCAAGTTCTCATACACTTTCAGTATGTCTTTAACCAATAAACCACCAAGATGGATTACAAGACATGTATTACATAAAGGCTAAATAAAATCGGATTGATCTCACCATTCACTGGAGTATAGTAGGAGCAAGGCATGTTGTTCACGGATACCACAGCAATACATAGGCAGAAACTCATTCCACCCAAAACACACAAGAGCAGCATCAGCGTACTAAGCTCGAGCAATTCTCGAGCTGCCTGCACAGCATTTTGAATCTTCCGTTGCGTAGATTGCAACGCACTGCAATCCATTACAAAATAAAATAGAACGGCAAAAACTTCGGTAATGGCGGATATCCTTACACCGCGTCGTACTTAATAAAAGTGCCAATGAATCTAAACTGAAATCAAAAACTTTATAGTGGGAGTGAGACTATCCCACTTCTGATCTTAAAAACCAGAAGCAGGTTTGTTTAACGAGGAAATTACAAGAAATAGCTTTAACATAAAAATCAACTAAGATTAGTCAAGAACGCGGCAAAATCGCATTCTGTCCAACTATAACATAATGACGTTCGAAAAAAGAATCCTCCAAGCATAGATGCACGGCTGAATGGCGAGGTGTCTATGGTCGCTCGTCTCTGCTGCCCTCTTTGTAACTACTGGCAGCTAACAGTAGTATATCTTTGTAGACGAGTCTATCGGCGTCAGTTACAATCTTTAAATCAGGTTTCTTTCGAAGTAAAAGTTCTTTAAGTCCAGGGGTAAAATCATAACTTTTATCTCCAATTTTAACCAAAACTAAGTTATCTCCGCCAATATTTTGAATTTTAGAAAATGATACTACGGAGTTACCCATCATTTATTGTCGGTTCTTATTCCAAATGGCACATTTACACCATCATAAATGCCATAGATATCTTCACTTTCCAACGAAAGTTCTAAATTATCTTTTACTTCTTTTTTAGGAGAGCTTGAAAAATTTATATCAGCATCATGAAAATCTTCACATTCAGTAGGAGTGCTTTCACAATTTGCATCTAATTCAATAGGTACAGAATTATTGGACACGTTTTTATTATGCTTAATATTTTCGATTAATCTTTGAGAATTTAGAAAAGTTTTTAGAGGGTCTGAAACTGGTTTGAACATTTTATCTAAGGATAAGTTAACTTCATGTTCGTGATTTTTCATTTCTTTTATTTTATTTTTTATGGAGTCGACAGACTTCATTAATTCCATTTTAATATTTTTTTCCATCTTATGTAATCACAACTGTGTTCAACTAAGAGAGAAATAACACTAGCAATATTTATTTTTTTGGTATGGCATCTCGCAGTTCAGCCTAGGAGGCCGTGTACTGCTTAACCGGACTTTTCCCTGTGGATGCCTAGAATTTAAGGCCTCCAGCCAGGGGCGTAAACAACTTATAAACTAAGCGACTGCGCTAAGGGTACCCCCTGTGGGGTCGGACCTCGGCTTAGGGCGTCGCTGGGGAGGCAGCAAGGGGACAGGCTGGATCATATGATCATTATTATTAAATGGGGAATTTAAAGCTACTGGCTCAGCTCGCGGGCTGGCTCGATGAGCAAGGGTCGGGAGGACAGAGAACGGGACGTCGCGGCGGACCTCGGCGGCGAGGTTTGTACGAACGCGGTTTGTGTTTGTGTAGGGTGCTAGTGAGTTTACTACTCTCTTGGAGGACAGTTATCTCATCGTCAGGTTCTAGAAGGGCATGCCTAGGGCGGCGAATCCTACTGATGCGGGAGGGAGTATAATTACTGGCTGACACGATAAGTGAGTTATCGTGTTTCTCAGCGCGTTCGAAGTACCGTATGGCGGCACGCTTCATATACTGGCGGATGGTAGGGATTTTTAAGTCGAGATGAAGAATCTCATTTCGAACATAATAGGGAGCTCCTGTGATTTTCCGTAAAGCACGGTTTTGAAGGGCCTGCATTCTGTGAAGGCGGCGATGGCTTGCCTGTGCGAACACAGGGCAAGCATACATCATGACGGGGCGTATGCACGATCCGTAGAGGCGTAACTTGCTTTTAAGAGATAATTTGCTCTTTGAATTGAGCAAGAAGTGCAATCTGCCGTACACAAAGGCTGCTCTAGAGCGCACCTTACGTATGTGCTCGGCGAATGAGAGGCGCTGGTCTAAGATTACACCTAGATATTTGGCATGCTCCTTCCAAGGAATCGGCCTACCAAACATGGTGACTGACGGGGGCGCGGGAGGAAGCCTACGGCGAGGGCTCGAAAAGAGTATGGCCTGGCTTTTGTCGGGGTGGAGTTCGATTCTCCAAAGCCTAGTCCAGACACCTAGGGTGTTGCAATAGGCTTGGAGATGTCTCACTATGGCGGCTGGGCTGCGGCCTGAGCAGTAGATTGCCGTGTCGTCGGCGAATAGGGCTAATTGAACATGCTTGTTCTTAGGAATATCGCTAGTGTATAGCGTGAAGAGGATGGGGGAGAGTACCGAGCCTTGTGGGACGCCAGCTTTTATAGGGTGGGCCGAAGAAAGAGTGCCGTCTATGCGATAGCGAAAGGTGCGATTCGACAAAAAGTCTCGTAAGATGACGACGAGACGGTCTGGGACACCGAGTTGGTAAAGCTTGTAAATCAAGCCTTTGTGCCAGACTTTGTCGAATGCCTTTGCTATGTCGAAGAGAATCGTGCCGGTGAGTTGGCCACGTTGGAATCCGTGGCTCACACCTTCCACGATGCGGTGGACTTGTTGGACACAAGAGTGATGGGTTCGAAAACCAAACTGTTCTAATGGAATAAGACTCTTTGCTTCGACATAATCTTTGAGACGCTTATAGATAAGTATCTCGTAGATCTTGCCGAACACATTGAGTAAACTGATAGGGCGATAGCTGGACGGGTCTGATTTTGGTTTACCGGGTTTGGGAATACCGATTACGGTTGCCTCTTTCCATGCCTGTGGGAACAGGTTATGGGTCATGGCGCAATTGAAGATCGCGGTCATGAGCATTACGAGGGAAGCGGGTAGGATTTTGAACACTTTATTGGTTATTCTATCTGGGCCCGGAGCTTTACGGGGTTTGAGACGTTTGATGATCTCTGCCACTTCGTCTGGAGTGACGGGAGGCAAGGGATCGTCGGGGTCTTCTTGCGGTGGTAGGGAGGATCTGCGCTCGACCTCGGCTTCGACCTTTCGTAGGTGAGCCGGGTCGACCGGTTGGGTACTAGGCGAGCATTGAGCCTCGAGGCTGTCGGCCAGACATTCCGCTTTTTCATCGTCCTCGAAGGCGATGGAATTGTCGGGGCGTTTGATCGGCGCGGTGGAAGCTACTTCATCGGATTTGAGTTTCCTTTGAAGCTGCCAGAAGGCTTGATGAGTCGGCTCGAGTTCGCTCAGCGTCTTGTCCCAGCGCGTTTGACGCATCTCAGCAAGGCGTTCCTTTACAGCACGCTGTAAGTTACGCATGTGAGACTTGTTAGCGTCGCAGGGAAAAGTACTGTAGGCACGGACAGCCGCGTTCTTCTCGGTCACCAGAGCACGCACGTCATCCGGGAGCTTGAAGCGATGAAAGCTCGTCGCTTCAACTCTACGTGAACACTTGTCCACGGTGGATTGTACGTGCTCGGTGAACGAGCCGATCGCGCCCGTCATGTCAGCGACTGAGTTGATTACACCGGGAATTGATTCTAACTGGGCGGAGGAGGATTTCAAGCTTTCGCTTAGCATTCTCCAGTCCGTGACAATTTGGGTGGGAGGAGGGCGATCCGGGTCGAGTGGGCCTGAGCGCGAGGCTAGTTCCACAAGAACCGGTCTGTGGTCGGAGGTGAGCTCGTGTAGTACCTCGATCGAATGTAAACGTAAGTTTACGTTCTTGAGGAGCGCTACATCGAGAACGTCGGGAAGGTGGTCGACTATATTAGGAAAGTGAGTGGGATGCATCGGAGCGATGACATCGAAGTTGAGGGATTCACACTGATTGAATAGCAACCTGCCTCTTGGAGAAGTAGTGTTGCTATTCCAGGCGGGATGTTTGGCGTTTAGATCGCCTGCTATTATTACAGAGTCGCTCAGGCCTAGTAAGGCTCTGAGATCGTTCGTGAAAAGGATCGGGTCGTAGGACTGAAAGGATGAGGACGTGGGAGGGCAGTAGGCCGATACGAGAGTGATCGACTGGTGCTGGGACATGGCTAGTCGACAGATCGAGGCTTCAATGCAGCTTAAGTCGGGGGGAGTGATCTCTACACAATGTAGCGATCTTTTATAATAGATAAGCGTGCCGCCTTTGTGGCGTGTGATCCTGTCATTTCTAATTAACTTATAGTTAGCTATATTAGGGCCGCGTACACGCGGCTTTAGGAAGGTCTCTTGTACGAGAAGAATGTCTATCTTATGGGATTGTAGGAAGGCGGAAATCTCGTCGCGTTGGCCGAGAATACCGTTGGCATTATAATAGCCAAGCCTAAGGGAATGGGGTTTAATTTTGGATGTATTATCCATTTCTAATTCCTAAAGTGAGGCAGGTTTTGAACTGCCTGGGCGACGTCTGAATACTCCTGCATAACGGAGTAGAGTTTGATAAGGTCGCCATTGCTGGCGACTATCTCCCTCGAAAGTTGTTGAGCTCTGTCGCTCGTGAATACACTGAACGTGCTCAGTATAACGTTCATAGAACTGAGCGCTGATACTGGGCTAGAAGAGGGCGCGATCGCTTGCGCTTGCGCGGGCTTGGCGGCTATAGGAGCCGCGGATGGCGCGGAGGGCGCGGAGGGAAGGACGGGAGGGACGCGAGGTAAGCTCGCGGGCGCCGCGGTGGAATTATTCACCGGGGCGGGAGTTGGCTGGGGCTGAGTTGGCCTCGGGGTTGGAAAGGCTCTCTGATGGTTGAGAGGGTTCCATGGGGAGGGCCGTTGTGGGCTGAGACGCTCGGGAAGTTGAGCGGTAGGTAGCCTCGCTGATGGGCTTTCCCTTAGCTGGCGGGCGTTTGCACGCTTGGCCAGCTTGGGAGACGTTTTTGGGGCCTTTGGGCAGCCGCGGTAGTTGGCGGGATGACCTGAGGTGCCGCAGAGTACACAGCTCGGAGGCTCGGTGCACAGAGTGCGGTCCTTGGGTCGCGGGCAGTCGGAGGTGCCGTGTTGGCCTAGGCATTTCACGCACCTAGGCTGGGCGAAACAGTTGCGCTGTGAGTGACCCCACAGTTGGCAACGGTGGCATTGGGATACAATGCCAGATCTATTTGGCTTCTCGATTGAGATGCCGGTTAAATTACACACCGATTTGATGTTAAAAATCGGGTGGATTTTTGAAGGACACGGCTCGCATACTACGAGCACCATGTCGAAGGCGTGGCCGCTGCGGGCGCGGTGCATCCTATGGACTTGCGTCGCAGGGATGTTTTGTGACTTAAGGTCACTTAAAATGTCATCCGAAGGGATTTCCTTCGGAATACGGGTAATGACGACCCGGAGAGGTTTTTCCTCAGGGAGGGAGTATGTGTGGAACGAAATGTTCCTCGCTCTTAGCGCTTTAGTTATCTCCCTATAGTCGTCTGACGTAGGGAGGACGATTTTTATACCGTTGCCGGTATTGGAGGCCGATCTGTAGTTGATCTTACGATCAACACACAGCTTGGACACTTCGGTCCATTTTGCCTTGTCCTGTAAGTATACAGGCGGCGGAGGTTTGTTTTTTGGTGCGCTTTTGGGCTTAGCGGCACCTTGGGAGGAAGTGACCTGCGAGGTCGAGGGTGACGGGGCGGGGGATGCTGTGGGGACGGGTGAGGCAGAGCGGGAGGACGAGGTGTCCATGCATTCGGCGTCGACGTTTGACGCAGGTGCACTCGCCTGAGTTATTTCCATTGTCTGTGAGACAATGGGATTAGGTACAATGGTCGAGTGCAGCTGGGCATCGACCATTGTATTGGGGATTACCGTTTCCGCTAATGCGGCGGTTTTCCCCGAAGAGACGATTATAGGCTCAACAATGGGGCGCGACACAGCTGCGCCGGCCTCCTTTGTTGAGCCGTTATCGGTGATAACACAATAGCGCGCTAGGCGCGGGTCCTTGATATCAAGGTTATTGATCAAGTCGCCATATTTGGCGACAATGTCTTGGTCCTTGAGGAGGACCTCGAAAAAGAATTTAATAACTTCGGTAGTCATTTTCCCGCGAGGGAAGAGGGCTACCGAGCTAAAAGAGGTGGGGGCCTAATTATAAAAACCTAACAACCTATCTCCTATCTCCCCGGGTGGATGGGCCCGGGGATGTGTAACCCTCCCTGCCGGGTATAGGCAGGGAGGTGAGTACCTATTGGTGAGCCCTAAGCTTGTAAACCGTTCGCCAGTCTTATTGTGCGAACGGGCCCTAGCCAGTCTAGTGCGAAGGGTATAGAGATACCCAACCGACACCAGGTGTGTAGCTGTGAAAGCAAACCAGATGCAAGGCACGACTAGGAGATCCCCCAAGGCCGAAATCCGAGCTCCCGTCCAATTGACTGCCTTGCCCTGAAGGGGTTCGGCGGGTGTGATTGGGTCAACACCCTCTCGGCTTCGTTGGCACCGTATGGTTTCAACCGAGAACCACGAAACTGTGGCTTTTACCCAGAAGGGGTCAACTGAATTTACTTGACACAAACGTTTTAGAAACAGGATAATCGTCCGCCGCTTTGAAAAAAGCAGCTTTAGATTGATATATTTGTAGTCGGCAGAGCGACTACGGTGAGCGTTACGTCGGGCGTAACAAAGACAAAAGTCGTAAACGGGCGAGCGCAGAGCGACACGTCCGTACACGACGAGAGTCAGAAGTGGAGTCCCACTAGCAATATTTCCGTATAGAATTCATTTATATGTACCACATACAGACATCTGCGTTCATTAGAATTTAAAAAATGTATCGAAATTCTTTCTGTACCTCCCATTATTCAATGTAGACTCTTTGTTAATAAGTAAAAAATTGAAAGGATTACTCCAAACTGTTTTACATATTTCTTTAAACTGGTTCCAGTTTAAATCAGGACTGACATGTTCCTCATAAATATGTTTTAAGTTCACATCATCTTGTCTAAATACTATAAGAAAATTAGCATTGTCACGTAACAATTGTTTCGGAATCTTTGAATAGGTCTGAGATAAATAAAAACAATCAATTTGCTTATGCCTCCCCATACAAAAATAATTGCGGATATTCGTTTGATTTTATGTTGCAACATCGTCAAAAATAAATATAGAATTTGGTAATGCTTCACTGGGAGATATAACATCTTCATTGTCGCTAAACTCATAGAATTTAATTTGAGGTAATCTTCTTAACACTTCACTTAAAAAACGATATTTTGGTTGGAAATTCGTTTTCGAGTAAAGATACAGATTTTGAAATTTGAAACCATTTTCATGTAATAATAAACTGATCATAACGTTTGTTTTACCGCAATTTGAGGGCCCACATATAATACAACGAATCGTATTAGGCAATAAAGCACTGTGTCGGATCTGACAACTGGAGTCATTAAAATTAATATTATTTACATTTAGAGATATGGGGTGTTTGATCAACTTCATCTTGCCTACTAATTGCACTTTTCTCGATCCTTCAATATATATATATATATATGTCGGAGATAGATCAATTACCACTGTGGATATCCGAACAAAAATGTGACAGATAGATGTCAATGTCAATCACCGTTGTCTGTATCCAAACGAAAATAAAAAAAAAACAACAATGTATGACCATAGATGAAAAATGGTTCGCGCCCCGGTGCGTGAACAATAGTAATATCCAAATGAATGTTTTGATTCTTTTATTACCGATTATTATTAAGTAATCTTGCCAATTTCTTGTCTAATAAATCTAAACTAGATTTATAAAGTACTCTGTAAACATGTGAATTGAATTTTTGACTAGGTACTTATTATAATAACAGAAACTAAATGGATTTTGTCAATATCAACAATAACATGTTATTTTGATTATTTTATCGTTTAAATGCGATTGTCTAATTACAATAAGCATTCTTGGATAATTTAACAACTTTGCAATGTAAAAGTCTTGTAAGAATCTAGTTAGATTGAGCTAAATCTTAATAATGTCGTATCAAGTAAACGCTTGGCGCGCTTCGCGCGCTTTGGACAGAGTTGTTGCGGAGAGGGGTCATTGTTCGAACGTCCTATAAAAGGCCATGCATTTGATGACGAAATCAATAAAAGTCCGGTTAAGCAGTACACGGCCTCCTAGGCTGAACTGCGAGATGCCATACCAAAAAAAAAAAAAAATGACGAAATCAGTCTATCTTCGGATTAGACTCATTATAGAGCTCCTGCTCCCGACAGAACTGTCGGTTTCCTTGGTACAGCCTCGCTGTATATTCACATAGCTGTATTGGCATACGATACACTTTGTACTTGGGTGGCTTACGCCGCTGTACGGACTGTGACCCTAGTCTAGGGTCTGTTCGTTTCGCCATATTATTTACAAACATACTGTGTATGTGGGTGGCTTACGCCGCTGTACGAACTGTGACTGTAAAGTCTGTTCGTGTCGCCATATTATTTACTAACATACTGTGTATGTGGGTGGCCTATGCCACTGTACGAACTGTGACCATAAGGTCTGTTCGTGGTCTACCTAATTTATTGTTTTAAACTGTATACTGTGTGGATTATTATTTTGTGTAATTAAACATTGTTATTTTGTACTAGCTTTTGCCCGCAACTTCGTTCGCGTGGAATAGTGACTACCAGCAGATTTTTGATTTGACCAATAGATGGCGCTATATGTCCGGAATATTTTTATTTTTTTTTGTAATAAAAACTATCCTATGTCCTTTCTCAAGTTTCAAACTATGTCTGTACCAAATTTCACACAAATCGGTTCAGTAGTTTAGGCGTGAAGAAAAGACAGACAGACAGACAGACAGACAGACAGACAGAGTTACTTTCGCATTTATAATATTAGTTTGGATTAAAGTCTTATCTATCCCAATAAAATGGGGACTCCAAACCCTGATGGTGTACCGCTCGGCTCTCCTGATCCTACATCAGAAGTGGGATTAGGTGAAGCCCGGAAATCGGAAGGGGTTGGTGATCCATGGCGAGCAATGCTAGAACTTCAGGGCCGTAATATGGCTCAGCTAATTGATGCAATGAAAACCCCCCACCACACCGTCTAATGCAATTCGCTTGCCCGATTTTGATCCCGATTCCAATGCTCGATCTTGGAGTACAACTGTTGATGTTAAAACCCTTTAGGCCTCCACTTATTATTGCCCTTAGTCAAGCCTTGAAAGGCAGTGCTTCCGTATGACTTTCCCAAGTATCGTATGCCGTGCATGCATTACCTAGCCAGACTTTAAAAGTTTCTTCCCGTTACGATGTGTCAACCAAAAGAAGGTGAATCTTTAGCCTCATATGCCGAACACAGTTGTATCCACTATACTGGCCCATGTTTCTAAATTTGATGTTCGTGCTCATCGGTTACTTCAACTTAACTTCAACAGTAACTAAGTGTCTTGTCATATCTTAAGAGGCAACCTCAGTTCTCCACTGACCATGTCTCTGCTGAACCTAAAAGGTTTAAGCCAAGTACAATAGTTTGTCACTACTGTAGCATAGCATAGAGCTATCAACTGTCGGAAGAAGGCCGACAAAACCAAACATCCTACCAGCTACGTCATCGCTTGCAAAGAATGTCGTCTGCTACCGCTGTGGCGAGGCGGGACACGCCGCGCCACGCTGCCCAAAGACAACTGGAAAGCGGCCGGGAGGTTCAATCAAAGATGCCGAGAGTCAGGCTTCGAGCCGTCATTCATCCACGAAGCGAGTTGAAGCATGCGAAGTACGACCTATCACTGGTGTTCTACATCAATCTGGTGAGACGTATTCATTTTGTCATGACTCTGGGGCTGAATGTTCTCTCATTGCTGAAACTTTTGCTAAGAAATTCTCTGGCCAGCGTATTGGTTGTGTTGTCAATATAATGGGAATAGGAAATTGTAGTACATTATGTACCGAATACATTCTGAGTGAAGTAGAAATAGACAGCTACCATTCAATTACTCTTTCATGTAGTGCCTATGTAAGTCATAATATCATGATATATAGTGAGATAATAAAATTGGTTTTGCTGTTTCGGTCATGTTAACCGAAAATAGTCTTACCATCATAAAGGTTAAGAATGTTGATCAATGCTCTATTCCTGAGAATCCAAATTTTAATGATATTGAGACTAATATTCCACCTCACTAAAAGAGTCAGATGATTGAACTCCTTCAAAATACTCTCATGCCTTTTAGAAGGTTTACTATGTACTCGAGTCACGACAGATAAACGCGAGACAATTAGTTTGGTAGTTTTAATGACAACCCTGTATGTATATCCTATGGAATTACATACTGACGCTAGTGCAGCTGTTTACGGTACCATTCTTTTCAGAAAGTTAGATAATAAGTTGCGTAGGCCTTGTAACAGAACTGAAAGTAAATATCATTCCTATGAATTAAACTTTGGCCGTAGTTAATGCAGTAAAACATTTTCATCTTTACTGTCACTCACTGTTACTCTTCGAGTACATAGATGATGGGCTTTTCTACAAGATTTATGGTTTTGACATTATGTAATACCCCTTTCTCGCTTTTATTTCATCCACGAATAATTAACAAAGTAGAACAGAAGCGTGTTGATATTACAACTCTGTCTGATATTTGGTGTTGTGATAACATTAACCGATTTCCGATTGCTTTTGCATGTGATAATCCCGTGAGCCTCTCCTGCTTCGAGTGGAAGGAGTCTCTGCTAGATCATCGCTGTGGTGCCCGAGAGCGCGAGCTGTGGTCTCAGCGAGCGCGACGCCTGGTTTCTACTGCGGCCCGGTTTGCAGCGTGAACTACATAAGTCGAGACGCTGTGTTTGCTTGCGTACAGAGACATTACGAGAAGCATGAATGATAGATCTGGTGAGATCAATCCAGTTTTATGTTATTGTTGATAGTTTACCTACTTTTGTTGGTATGATTTCAATTGTGAGTCAGACTATAAATTTGGTGGTAAGGTGTTATGCCTACTTGACTATTTCATTATGTTAAGCAGTACTAATGATGGGTATCGGGGTGACTTGGAAAAGACCCGTTGACCTATGTTATGGTATCGGGGTGACCAGGAAGAGACCTGTGTAATGTCTGCGGTACTGTTGGTGTCATGTCACTGAGGATTGTGGTTGTGTACCCTGGAAGGCCAGGATGGGCTGATTGCTCTCGGTCATGGGACACGCTAATGATGCAAAGCACAGAGTACTTTATTATATAGGTATAGAGGCTTAACTAAACGGATTTTGAAGGAAAGCCACTAGTGGTGCCATCTGTAACCACAAACCAACAACTTTTATGACATGTACACATGTAGATCTATATACATCTACCATCATCCAAGCAGGTTTTTATTAAGTATGAGATGAGATTTTAAGTAGAAAATAAAACCCATATAGGCAAATAGTCATTTATTTTGCCATAGATATGTACAATAGTCGTAGTAAGAGCATATATTAGAGAATCTAACAAAATATTTTGGAACAATATTTAAAGGGCAGATTTGTATAGCCCACCAATAGCAATGTCATATATATCATTGGATAGGCCTTTTTATCTTTTTGTTTGAACAAAAGCTGTCATAGTAAATGTTGTTCCAATTAAAAAGACCTATCCAACGATATATATGACTTTGCTATTGGTGGGGTTTATCATTACGCCTAATATCCAGTTGGTACGGAGTAAAGAAAACATTAATAATACTGTGAAATGAATATCGACGGTGAATAGTCAATAAAAATACTACTTTTGTCTAAAAGCAAGAAGGTTACTCAATTCGACCCTATACATGCTTTTTTATGTTTCAAATTCAAAAAATTGAAAATTCAATTCTTGTATTTATGTGTGCGTTCGCGCAGCGGAATGTTGTTGAATTTAAAGATTTTAATTATGCAGATAATTAGTGTATGACGTCCTATAATTGTGTATGGCAAATAAAAATTTGTGTATGCAGCCATTGTGGAGAAATTCACCAAAAACAGATTCCGCTGGGCAAACGTTGGCGAACGTTGTCCTGGCGGAACTTTTTTTAATCCATAGACTTTAGAAGAAAAGATATGTGTCCAAAAATTTCTGTGTATTTGTGTATAATTATTTATGTATGAATGAAATCAGTGCATGCATAAACTTCGGAGAAATTCAAGTTTCCGCTACGCGAACGTTTGGTCATTAGCTAGTTTTCATATAAAGTGCTTACATAGAGAGCTGTAGATTTTTACATACGTTGTTTTGAATTTGTTTATATTTGTTTAAAAAACTGATTTAGAAAAAGTCGTAGGGTTTAAAAGATAAAAACATAAACGTAAAATACACTTATTAGGTCTTAGTTCTTAAAGTATGCAGTTTGAGGTCTAGATTTTGACGTTTAAACAAACCTTGTAAGTGTCTGCAATATGTTGCCAAGTATCAAACGTCAAAATCTAGACCCCAAACTGCATACTTTTCTAAATCTGTTTTTTAAACAAATATAAACAAATTCAAAACAACGTATGTAAAAATCTACAGCTCTCTATGTCAGCGCTTTATATGAAAACTAGCTAATGGCCAAACGTTCGCGTAGCGGAAACTTGAATTTCTCCGAAGTTTATGCATGCACTGATTTCATTCATACATAATCAATTATACACAAATACACACTAATTTTTGGACACACCTTTTTTCTTCTAAAGTCTATGGATTAAAAAAAGTTCCGCCAGGACAACGTTCGCCAACGTTCGCCCAGCGGAATCTGTTTTTGGTGAATTTCTCCACAATGGCTGCATACACAAATTTTTATTTGCCATACACAATTATAGGACGTCATACACTAATTATCTGCATAATTAAAATCTTTAAATTCAACAACATTCCGCTGCGCGAACGCACACTGTATTTATTTATTGACTCTTCGTCGTGTGCGTTCGCGCAGCGGAATGTTGTTGAATTTAAAGATTTAATTATGCAGATAATTAGTGCAAGACTTTCTATAATTGTGTATGGTAAATAAAAATTTGTGTACGCAGCCATTGTGGAGAAATTCACCAAAAATAGAATCCGCTGGGCGAACGTTATCCTGGCGGACATTTTTTTAATCCATAGACTTTAGAAGAAAAGAGATGTGTCCAAAAATTAGTGTGTATTTGTATATAATTATTTATGTATGAATGAAATCAGTGCATGCATAAACTTCGGAGAAATTCAAGTTTCCGCTACGCGAACGTTTGGTCATTAGCTAGTTTTCATGTAAAGCGCTGACATAGAGAGCTGTAGATTTTTACATACGTTGTTTTGAATTTGTTTATATTTGTTTTAATTCAAAACAACGTATGTAAAAATCTACAGCTCTCTATGTCAGCGCTTTATATGAAAACTAGCTAATGGCCAAACGTTCGCGTAGCGGAAACTTGAATTTCTCCGAAGTTTATGCATGCACTGATTTCATTCATACATAATCAATTATACACAAATACACACTAATTTTTGGACACACCTCTTTTCTTCTAAAGTCTATGGATTAAAAAAAGTTCCGCCAGGACAACGTTCGCCAACGTTCGCCCAGCGGAATCTGTTTTTGGTGAATTTCTCCACAATGGCTGCATACACAAATTTTTATTTACCATACACAATTATAGGACGTCATACACTAATTATTTGCATAATTAAAATCTTTAAATTCAACAACATTCCGCTGCGCGAACGCACACATAAATACAAGAATTGAATTTTCAATTTTTTGAATTTGAAACATAAAAAAGCATGTATAGGGTCGAATTGAGTAACCTTCTTGCTTTTAGACAAAAGTAGTATTTTATTGACTGTTCACCGTCGATATTAATTTCTCAGTATTATTAATGTTTTCTTTTATAACACCTTTTAAAATACTTTTTTGCTTTGCACTGCATGCCATCCTCATCACTGTCGATGTCTTTTTTCCCACATAATATTTTATTTATATTTTTACAATAATTAAATGTAAAAAATCTACATACTAAATTGATTAAAAAATCTATTAATTTATTTCTGTGATTGGTACATGTTAGAAACTTAAAATCTAAAAGTAACAAAATAATTGTTTTTATGTATATTTTCAGGGATCTTTGTTGTAAATTATTACTTAGTATATAATTTATTATGTCTTGCATATGGGACACACATTCTAAAAAATCCGAGCTAGGACTGGTAAGCCAACAACGACCGGCAAATTGCCTTCTTTCAATGTAGTCATTTGCAATTTCGCTACTGAGATTACTTTTACAAATTTCACAGCTCTTAAATATTTTATTTTTTGATTTTTTTATAAAATATCCGGAAACATATTGGAGGGGTCCCATTATTTGCGGCTGCCTTTTTTCCTCTATAGGTGTAAAAGTAATCTCATTTACTATATCTAAAGGAATTTCCTCAGTCGTCGCAGCTTCCGTATTATTTTTAACAATGAGGGCATGTAGTGCATTGCATTGGTCCTCTTCACAATTTGCTCCAGGGGCATGGACACTGGCCAGGCTATTGACCAACAGGGTTGTCAGTGCGGATTCAAATCCTTCTGGGGTTGGATTTGTGTTACGGCACCCATGGCTTCTTATAGCCCCAAAAAAATTCTCAATGGGGTCTTGGTTTAGGTGCCGCATCCAAACCGAAGTTATGTTGTGGTCAATAGCCAAGATTTTAATTAAGGTTTCTATACCTTCCAGTGTCCATACCCAATTATTAATGCTAGGTACAGAGGCAATTTTATTTTTTTCGGTGATAAATTTCATTGATTTTAGCACTTTTTTGCATTCTGCCCAAAACTCATGGTGTTTTGAGGTTGGTGTTACAGGTCCTAAAAGAGGTTTTGTAAACCTGTTTTTTTTAAAACTGCCATTGACGGAATCAAATAGGTTGTCAAAAAATAGCAGGATATCTGCAGTTTCGTTGCATTCTGCTGGAAGGATTCCGTTATCTGTAAAACAATAATTATTCAATATTAGATTTATAGTATATGTGTACACTTTATGTGTATAAAAATTATAAATACATATTCCTTTATATTTTTGAATACACGCTTGAATGTGCAACAGTATATTATGATGTCATTTCAAATTACTGATTAGCTACAATCAGTGGATTGTAATTCATACAATGATTTAGATTTAATTATTTAAATTCAATGGTGGCGAAAACCACAGAAAATTATCATTTAATTATTACTAATTAATATATAATATCATTACGATATAATCTAGCTAAATATAGGCATTTTTTTGGTTTTTAACAAAAACTTCCTCATCCATACCTGCAAGGTATCCCATTGTTGAAGAAACAGTTCTACTGAATACTTGGCTGGCAAATTTCACTTTCATTTTTGTTTTTGTTGGATCAACGTGGCTGTCAGACAACTTAGGCACTAATCTTATTCCTTTATAAGCAGGATTCTCTTTGTGTAATAATTTAATGTGATCCCACTTAGCTGTTTTTTCTTTGTTTTCACTTGTATACCTTAAATTCTTCTCCAAAAGATTATTTCTAATACCTTTTAACAAATGTGGAGGATCATATAGTGGGACAATTTTCTTGTCATTAATTAATATTATTTTTGCATCTTCTCTGAGTTCTTGTCCACTTCTCAGCATATGTCCCCTGGTTTCATTAAGGAGAAGATTTAGGGCATGTCTATTATTAGTGCCTTGGTCACATACTGTAGCCACAACACTAAAACCAGTTTCCTGCAAATGTTCAATTATGGTTTTAATTTGCACAGCCAACTCTGGACCTTTTGTGGCCGCTTCAGCAAAAGTATATGCAACAGGTTGCTTATATTTTCTTATTAGACCCCTGATCATGAAGACTTGTGCATGGTCTGCAAAGTCGGGTTTTGTCTCAAGACCATTATTGACAAAACCTATCACTAAGCCTTTTCTTTCATTATATGAAATATTGGGTTTTAAAGACATTTCGTCAAACATTAATACGCAGAGTTTGTCTGCTGGCTTCATTTTTTTTGCCCTTTCTTTTAACTGGCCAAATATATTTGTATTAATGCCAGGTTTTATATTGGCTTGATTTAAAAATTTTGTCAGTATTTGCTGAGAGGGCAAAACTAACATTCTTCGCAGAAAGCGATAACCTTTGGGACTTTGTTTCAACATTGCCAAAGCTAATATCTTTTCTTCGGTCAAAAATCTTCTGCCTTTTTGTTTTTTTTTTTTATGTTCTCGGAATTGCAACATTGTCAAAATTTTAGCAGCACTTGGCAAATTGTTTACAGTAGTTATAAAGTTGCTACTGTTCATCAAATTTTTCGCTGCTTTTATCTGCATTGATTGCTTCTGCGCTCTATTTCGGCATTTTGAGAGTTTGACTCGCATTTTTATTAATTTTTTATATAAATTATGTTCCTTTTTACTTAATTTTATATTTTTCACTACTCTCTTAGTAGAGTATGAACCTGAAAATAAAATTAAGCTATTAGCAGACAAGGTAAGTTAGACATTATTATATAAACATTGTGTATGAAGTACAGTCAAGTTCAATAATTTAATATTAGTATTGTCATAAATGAGTAATGCATGGACATAACATTCAGTAAAGGACACCCACCATATTTTTCCTGTAGTATGCATTGTTGTTCCTCAACAGTTGTATCTTTTTGAATAATTGCTGGAATAAAAAAGATATAATTTAGTTTATTTGTAAAAAAAGGTATGATAAGTAAACACATCACATATAATGATTGTTGGAATAAAATAGCTATCCCTTAGTTTAGATTATGTATCTAAAGTACATACATTTTTCATGTGATATTGTGTCAAATCCCTACTAATATTAAAAATGTCTGTCTGTTACGCTTTCACGTCTAAACCACTTAACTGATTTTAATAAAATTTGGTACAGAGATAGAGTTTGCCTTGAGAAAGAACATAGGATAGTTTTCATCCCGGACTTTTGAAGAATTCTCTTGGAAACGCGGTATAATCGAACTCTACGCGGGCGAAGCCGCGGGCGGAAGCTAGTGTTATAATAAAATACCAGACGTTCAAACAATGTTTAAGGTTCTTCTAACCTACAGACAGACATGTGTTGCTGGGGAGTTTGTTGCGTCACTTCTTCCCAGCAAAAAACACATAGGAAGTGGTAAAAGGTGGGTGGGTGGTTTTGGGGTCTGTCTTTTATAAATTCCTGACGTTCAAAAGGTGCTGTTTTGCAGCAAGTTTTGAATGAACGATTTTTGACTTATGATTGTATAAAATGCTTGAATATTTGAGGGGGACTGTTAGAATATACGCATTAGGTATGTATATACCCCCACCGAGGGGGTCCCCACGTTGTCGTCGTGGTGGGGCTTGTGTGCCTCAATGATCCTGAAGCTCTGCCGGTAGAGATACTCATGCCGGAAAGGTTCAGGGGAGAGGCCAGACAAAGAGGGACCCAGGGAGGGGCCGCTCCTGACCAGTCGACGCTTGTGGACATGGCAAGGATGCGGCCATACCCGCGGAGGTGCAGGCGCACTAAAGCGGTGCTCGTTTGCTCTTCGGACAACGAAGAGCAAACCTTTCGGCGGGTTTGCTGAGCCAGGATGGCTGGACAGCAGACGGAGGCATGCCTAATGCCGCCGCCGAGGGCTTGGCTTAATCGCCCGGCCCAGAGGAAGGACACCTCTTAGATAAAAAACCACCCAATCCCAAGTTTTGGGAGCGCGGCGAGGGGATGAATGGCCGTGGGGGACACGGTCGTTAGCGCTCCCCCCTGTTGGGGCCAGCCGCCCCCAACAGTATGTAGGCTTGCCCCGGTATGAGGCCACTGCCGGGGTCGACGTTTAGTGCTCTCATAATCGTGGGAACTGTATGGATACCTTAACAAAAAATAATAAAAACAAAGATGATGAAAGGGAGTGGGACGAGGACTCGGACTCCGAGTCCGCGTCCAGCGATGGAACGGCGGGAGACCTTAGGGTCCCCCAAAGTAAGAAGGACCACCGAGCCGATGCCTTCCTAAAGAGGAAGAAGGACGACTTGGGGTCTTCCTCCTGCGGCCGCGGGGCCCCGGCCAAAAAGGCCGACCGGAGGCCGGAGAAGGGGAGGGTCGCTGAGGCGCCCAAAGACAAGGAAGGAGCAGCTCAACAGAGCTCCTCAGAGGAGGACTCGGCGGCCGTCGGCTCTGACCAGGAGCGGAGGGCCAATTTCGCCAAGACGGTAGCGGCCGCGTTCAAGGGCGTGTCCCAAAAGCGTCTCGGGACCAGCAAGCGGAAGGCGATTGACTCGGCCTCCGCCACAATCATTGCGGCAGCCGAAGCAAGCTTCGGCCAGGCTCCAAAGAGCGATCTGGCCAAGCTGCAAGAAGAAGTGGCTCGTCTCACGTCCGCCCTGAACTCGCTCCTGGAGGAGAACAGGAGTCTCCGGGCGGACCTTAGAAAGATGAGAGAGCAGGAGGCCGAACGCAGCGGGACCACTTCACAGCGGCCGCAGTCCTCCCCGGTGGAGAGCCAGGTCCTAGCCCTGGTTCGGCAGGAGATGGCGGCCTTCCAGGCCCGCTTCTCCGTCCTGGAGGGCAGGGTCCTACGGCCTCCCCTCGCGGCGCCGAAGCCCCCAGCGGCCCAAAGGGCCTCTTATGCGGCTGCGGTTGCAGCGGCACCCCCACCCAGAAGGGGACCGCCGAGCAAGCCCCCTGTCGCGGCGCCGAACGGAGCGACCAGGAGGGCGCCCGCTCAGCCAAAGCCCAAGACCGCAAGGGCGGTCCAGGCGCAGAGGCCCCCGGTGCCAACGTCAGCACCTGCTCCGTCGTCGGCACCAGTGGCGAAACGCCCTCCAAAGCCGACACCGTCTGCGGCCCCTACCTCTTCTGCCACTGAGTCTGAGTGGCAGGTGGTGGGGGAAAAGAAAAAGAGGCGGAGGGCGGCCAAAGCGGCCAAAAAGAAGGCCCAGAAACAGCGGCGCAGGGAGCGAGCCGCCGCGGCGAAACTCCGCGCCCCCAAAACCGCGGCTGTAGTAGTCACACTACAGCCGGACGCGGTCAAAAGGGGCGTGTCGTACCGCGACGTGCTCGCCCAAGCAAAGGAGGCGGTGAACCTGCAGGAGCTGGGTATCGCCTCCGGCCTCCGGCTCAGGGTGACCGCAACGGGCGCCCGTATGCTGGAGGTCCCAGGAGCGGCCAGTGGGCCCGCCGCAGACGCTCTAGCCGAGAGGCTTAGGGCGTCCATAAGTGCGGACGATGCCCGAGTCTCCAGGCCCCACAAGTGTGCGGATCTGCGCATCATGGGCCTGGACGACTCAGTTACTGCGGAGGAGGTGGTGGCCGCCGTCGCTAGGACGGGTGGGTGCTCTGCCGACGAAGTGAAGGCGGGCACCATACGTCCCGACTTCAGGGGCACGTGCACCATCACGGTGAGCTGCCCCGTGACGGCGGCCAAGCGCATCGTAGACGGCCGAAGATTGCTGGTTGGCTGGGTGTCGGCGCAGGTCAAGCTGCTTGACCCCCGACCGCTGAGGTGCTTCCGATGCCACGTCGGGCATCATGTGGGTGTTCGTTGCACCTCGGAGGTCGACCGCAGCGCCCTCTGCTTCCGCTGCGGTCAGCCCGGACACAAGGCCGTGGCTTGTAGCGCCGCGCCGCACTGCACTGCGTGCGCGGCGGCTGGCAAGCCGGCCGAACACCGGGCGGGGAGCAAGTCCTGTGCCCCACCCGCCAAGACCAAGAGTAAGGGCAAGGGCCGGCCGTCCGTCGCCGCCACCACCACCACCTCCGCAGTGGCCACAACCGCAGCTCCTGCGGCCGCCGCCGCCTCCAACGCTGCCGCCGCTGTCAACGCCGTCGCCACTGCTGCTGTCGCGGCGCCCGTGTCTGCGTCTCAAGAGGAGGAAGACGTGATGGAGTGCTAGTCTGGCTCCATTGCGCTTCCTCCAGGCGAACATCAACCACTGCGCCCGTGCCCAGGATCTGCTGCTCCAAAGCATGGCGCAGTGGTCGATCAACATCGCCGTGGTCGCTGAGCCGTACTTTGTCCTTCCCAGGGATGACTGGGTTAAGGACCTTAGCGGCTCAGTGACCATCATATCGTCGGCCGCCGCTGGTACTCCTTCCCTCGAAGGGGTGAAGAGTGGAAGGGGTTGCGTCGCAGCACGGTTCGGGGAGATAGTCGTCGTGGGGGTGTACTTCTCCCCGAGCCGAACTCTCGCCGAGTTCCACAACTCCCTCCTGGAGTTGTCCGTCGTCGTCGGAAGTTATTCCCTCCCTGTGCTAGTGTTAGGGGACTTCAACGCCAAGAATTTGGCCTGGGGTTCCCGACGCACAGATGCACGGGGTAGGATGGTGGAGGACTGGGCGCTGGAAGCAGGCCTGGTCGTCCTCAATCGGGGTTCTGTCCCCACGTGTGTACGGATGCGGGGCGAGTCAGTGGTGGATATCTCGTTCGCCAGCCCCGCTCTGCTACCGCGTGTCTTTGACTGGCGCGTGGAGGAGGGGGTGGAGACCTACTCCGATCACCGGTACATCCGGTTTGACGTCTCCGCCCAGAACCCTAGCGCGCCGGTCCTGCAGACTCCGAGTGGTCCACGTTGGGCGCTGAGGCACCTTGACCGGGAGCTTCTCCTGGAAGCCTCAGTCGTGCAGGCCTGGGTGTCATCACCGGACAGGCCCGCCGACATCAACGACGAGGCGGAGTGGTTCCGGGAGACCATGTCCGAGATTTGTGACGTGGCCATGCCCCGAGTCCCGCCAGGACGCGCCCGACGCCAGGTGTACTGGTGGTCTCGCGAGATCGCCGCCCTTCGAGAGGCGTGCGTCGCTGCGAGGCACCTGTACACCAGACACCGCAGGCTGCGCATCCGCCATCCGGATGCAGAAGCCAGGGAAGCAGAGTTGTACGAGGGTTACAGAGCTGCGAAGACCGCCCTCCAATTGGCCATCGTCCAGGCCAAGGAGGTGGCCAATGCGGAGCTGCTGGGGTCTCTGGACAGGGACCCGTGGGGGCGCCCGTACAAAATGGTGCGGGGCAAGCTCCGCCCATGGGCCCCCCCGCTGACCCAGAGCCTTCGGCCTCAGCTGGTGGAGGAGGTGGTGAGCGCTCTGTTCCCTTCGCGCGGGGAACACTCTCCCCCGCCCATGTCTCTGCAACCCGCGGTGTCAAGTACGGACCACACTTCCGACGGCGACGATGTCCCCGAGGTGACTGGGGTGGACCTGAGAGTGGCGGTGGCTAGGCTGAAAGCCAAAAACACCGCCCCAGGGCCTGATGGCCTGCCTGGCAAGGCCTGGGTCCTGGCCCTTGAGGCTCTCGGGCCTCGACTTAGGGGGCTTCTCAGCGCATGTTTGGAGAGGGGCCAGTTCCCACTTCGTTGGAAGACAGGGAAACTGGTCCTCATACGGAAGCCGGGGCGCCCTGCGGACTCTCCGTCCGCATACCGGCCTATCGTGTTGCTCGACGAGGTGGGCAAGCTCTTTGAGCGAGTTGTCGCACACCGCCTCGTCGCGCACCTTGGGGGGATAGGGCCGGACCTTGCGGACCACCAGTTCGGTTTCCGCAAGGGGCGCTCAACGGTGGACGCCATCATGCGCGTGAGAGCTCTCACGACGGGGGATGCTGTGTCCCGGGGGGGGGTCGTCTTGGCGGTGTCTCTTGACATCGCCAACGCCTTCAACACCCTTCCCTGGAGTTGCATCAGGGAGGCACTCCGGTATCACCGGGTGCCGACCTACCTTCGTCGCGTGGTCGAGGCCTATCTGTCGGATAGGTCCATCATTTACCCTGGTCACAACGGGGAATGGAACCGGCGAGAGATGTCGTGCGGTGTTCCGCAGGGGTCGGTACTGGGGCCGCTCTTGTGGAACATCGGCTACGACTGGGTGCTGCGCGCCGACCTCCCTAGCGGCGTCAGCGTGGTCTGCTACGCTGACGACACGCTGGTTCTGGCACAAGGGAGGTCGCACCAGGAGGCGGCCGACATAATGACGCGCGGGGTTGCGATAGTCATCGAGAGGATCCAGCTGCTGGGACTGGAGGTGGCCTTGCACAAATCCGAGGCCATGTGCTTTCATGGGCTTCGGAACGCGCCACCTTCAGGCTCCCAAGTCACGGTGGGGGGGGCTACCATCGGCGTCGAGAGGGCGATGAAGTACCTGGGACTCGTCCTCGACGGCCGGTGGAGCTTCGTCGAGCACTTCCGACGTTTGGGCCCCAAACTGGAGAAGGCAGGTGCTGCATTCAAGCGGCTCCTGCCCAACCTGGGAGGCCCAAACGCCCCCTGCCGTAAACTCTACGCGGGGGTCATGCGGTCCATGGCCCTTTACGGGGCCCCGGTATGGGCACGTTCGGCACGGCCGCGGGCTGTGCACTACCTGAACGTGCCCCAAAGGGTGATAGCCATTAGGCTAATCCGGGGGTACCGCACGATCTCCCGCGAAGCAGCTGGCCTACTCGCTGGACTGCCACCGTGGGATCTGGAGGCGAGGGTCTTCTTGCGCCTGTACGACTGGCGCGAGGAGGCTCAGCGCCGGGGAGAAACCCCGTTGCCGCGGCAAGTTGTCGCGCAGCGGGCGGAGCTCCGGCGCGATCTCATGGTGGCCTGGAGGGAGCGACTATCGCAACCCAGTGCAGGGCACGCCACCATCGTGGCGGTAAGTCCCCTCTTTGAGGAGTGGCTCGGGAGGAGTCACGGCGCCCTCACGTACCGCATGACGCAGGTCCTCACCGGACACGGTTGTTTCGGGAGGTACCTGCACCGCATCGGTCGTGAGGAGGCGCCCGGGTGTCACCATTGTGCGGACAGCCCCGAGGACACGGTGGACCACACAGTCCAGGTGTGCCCCGCATGGGAAGGGCACCGCCGGGTCCTCGTCGAGGCTCTGGGCGGCGGCGACCTCTCGCGTCCGGCCCTGGTTCAGGCCATGGTCCGGGGCGAGAGGGAATGGGATGCCGTCGCCTCCTTCTGCGAAGCGGTCATGCTCGAGAAGGAGGAGGCGGAACGCCAGAGAGTCCGCACCTCTCATCCCGGCCGCCGCGCTGGACCAGGTAGACACCATGGGCGCCGGGTGTCGCGAGATGACTCCCGGCCACCGTAGGCGTGGGTCTGTGGGCGGTGAGTTCGGGTGGCTCATCGTCCCTCTGTCTTCCTAGACGACAGACCCGTGTCGACGGCGCGCGTTGTTCCACGCGCTCCTCAAAGAGACGTCAGCAACCCCAGCGGGGCCCAGCAGGGCCAAGGCCTGCCGGGGCTGCGGGTTGTTCGAAAGAGATACCGCGGCCCTGGTACATAAAAGGCCTATGACGGAACACGACGATTTTAGTCAGTAAGAGTCTGACACTCCCTCACCGCTGCTAACCCACAGCGGGAGGGGTCATTTGATGATTTTACGTCGATAAAAAAAAAAAAAAAAAAAAAGGTATGTATATACCTAACTATACTAATATCCAAGTTAATATAAAGCATTCCTACTTCAATGATTCGACAAACATTCAATGTTCACTTCAATTGTACATTCTATCATTCGAAATATAACAGTCGTCAAGGATACACATCTTTTCTTTGTCTCACCTGCACCCATATCCAATAAAGATATTACCATACAGCAAAAATCACTAATGTTAAAATTATGTATGGAAAGAGAAATGCAAATTTATATAAACTGACCTTGTGATGGTTTTACATTTTCTATTAAAAGTTGTTCGGGTTCTGGTAGTGGTCCTGAAAGAAGAATAAAACCACATCTTATAAAACTGAAATTGTATTGCTATTGTGTACAGGAAGACTACTATTGAAATAATTATTTTATAGAAAGGTAACATGTGTGATAACCAGGGTTCGGAATTAGGTAGAATTATTTATGTACTTGCATCTAAATGCTGATATTAATATGGACCTCCCCGGGATGGACAATCCCAAGTGGATAACAATATTATAACTAAATAATAATAAGAACGTCAGAGATAGACAAATAAAACAAAGATATTTAAAATACAATTCTTATTAGTTCACATTAATTCACCATGCAAATTATTGATAGTTTTTAAAGTAAATAACTTTTTATTTTAAAAAATCATGGGATATTTTCTGCTTTTTAAAATTAATCTGGGGGTTTGAGGCATATCCACTTTATTCTTTCCCAGTATAAAATCAGTGCAAGTACATGAATAACTCTACCTAATTCTGACCTCTGGTGATAACAAAATATATTCCAAATGCCACTTAAATTTGAAATGCACCCTGAGGGCTTAAAAATAGACAGCCACATTAAGTCAAAACAATGCTAAGGAACATTAATGATCTTTGTTGAAAGATCTTGGTGAACTAACCTTTTGATGTAGATGGCAAGTTTTCAACTGCCCTGAATGGTCTTCTATCATCAGTGTACATAAATTTAGATATAGACAGTGGATCTGCAACAATAGAAGTAATAAGATTAATATGAAGATCCAACCAAACCATATTAACAAAGAAGAAAATAACTCTCTGAAAGTACTCAATAAAACATCTTTGAGATCAGACTGGATTGACAAGTACCAATGCAACTTTTCTAAAGTTTGTATGTATTTTCTAAGTCTATGTTAGACACTAATGACTGTGTTTCGGATGGCACGTTAAACTGTAGGTCCCGGCTGTCATTGAACATCCTTGGCAGTCATTACAGGTAGTCAGAAGCCAGTAAGTCTGACACCAGTCTAACCAAGAGGTTGCCCGGGTAACTGGGTTGTGGGGGTCAGGCAGGGCAGTCGCTTCTTGTAAAGCACTGATACTCAGCTACATCCCGTTAAACTGGAAGCCGACGTCAACATAGTTGGGAAAAAAGGCTCGGAGGATAAGTGCACCCACCTGGTATAAGTAATGTTGGAACGGCTATGTTAGAAATTCTGTTGTTAAGGCAACAATATTTCTCTTCGAAATGAGCATGACATACTCGACGAAGTTTATAAATATTTTCATTACTCAGACTCAAAATCTCTCCACCAATTGTATTAACCCATATTCGGAAACGAGCAATGTCCTTTTCGGGGTTAGGAAACCAATGAAGTCTCTGAGAGCCTGCAAAAATAAAGAGTACATTCATTTAAAGAACAAAAGCATGATTCTTTTCCTTATTCCTTATGCTTTCTATAACGAATCTATCTGTTATTTTTAGGTGAGAGACTTAAAGGAGAATAATGAAAAGCTGTCCAGCAATGTTTTGTGTTGTAAACTCAAAACAATATACAAATAATTGACATATTTTTGAGGGCTTTTCACACCAGGAATTTTTCTTTTCATATCTGGTATGATGAGTTTAAGCGAAATAAGAAAATAACAATTACTAGGTACATTTCCATACAGTTCATGATTGACGTTTAGTTATTATCATTTGTATGATTAAATAATAAAGTTTATTTAGGGTAAGTTTATAAAGAAAACCCTTATTAAGTTATAGACTAACTTTCAGTGCTCATTTTCAGGAGAACCATAGCAAATGAGCAAAGGAGATGGCCAAAAAAACACCCAGAATCGACAGGAACTTCATATGCATGATTGGATTCAGTATAATTTGTGGATTTTAAAAAGTATTTTAAATCATCTAAAAACCGTGGGGTTCTCTTTTTATAACGTTTTTTCGATCAAGATTTTAGTTCACAAAAAAGTTTACTTTTACTATTTGATGTTCGTTAGAAGTTGAATGCAGACTCGTGATTGGACCGTTTTGCATTGCTAAGTCATTTGTTATATTTGACAATGTCACATGGCACGATTTTCAAAGACAATTTCTCCAAAAACATTTCATAGCCAGTTGTGAAGGTTGCATGTAACTGCGAAACCTCTCCAAGTAGGTAAGGTCGGTGCTTAATCGTATCTGGAGTGGTTAACTACAAGACCTTTTAATCTCCAGGCAAACTCTGTAACTACGGGGATATTACCATTGGCTTGTATAATGTTAGTGTACCTTGTTTTTTATGTGCCTTGATGTAAATAATCTTATAAATCAACATAACTTATTTTTGTGAAAATATGATATAGCTCCTACACCCCATGGATTTCAGGCTGGATTTTTTGGCACCATCAAAGGTCAATAATAATGAACCCATTGGTACCCATTTCGTTGCTGTCGATTCTGGGTTTTTTTTTCTATGAAAATTTGGCCATCTCCTTTGTTTCAAATTCAGAATCAAATATTTCTCCGCTACGCTTCTGTGGACAGGCAGCCTTAAAAGTACGTTTTTGGTATCCGGTATGAATCCGTCTGGTAATATGTACTTACCTACAATTTCCGCACACTGAGGTACACAACAACGTTTGCTAGACATCGTAAAGTTACTCTGGAGCACTTTAGAGTCTTAAAAGAGTCTATGTCTCGAACACTAAAAACACTCAACGTTAATCGGAGGAGCAGGGCTCAACTCAACGAATTCACGGAGAAACACTAGGTAGATGAAAACACTCGACGTAAACCCAAGGAGCAGAGGCCATGGGGATGCAACTGAAGTACAATAATTTTCTGAGGTTTTTTTTTAGAAATGCGCCATCTAGTGACGGATGCCCCGTAACTTGGGTATTTGTACTTCGTTTTAGTCACTAGATGTCACTGCACCTTAGACCGATATTTCATCGATTTAATAACAAATCTAAAAAAAGTTTTGTGATTAGAAATATTAACAAATATTGTAATTAAATAATTTTATGATTTATTTTTAATTCTTTTTTATCTATGAGGACGTCTTAGTTAATCACAATAATCACACTACTTGAAACCACTTGAAACACTGACGATTGACATTGACAGTCGACCATACTTTTAAATTAAACCGTTTTCCGTTTTCTAACGTGTTGGTTTATTCTGAGTGTTATTTTCTGGTTTTTTTATTACGATTGTTGCGTGTTCCTGGACTCTGATACTGACTGCTTCTGTGATTGACCTGGCTTCGTATTTTGGACCTGTGATCTACTGCATTTTCATTGACCCGGCTTTGTATTTTGGAACCTCGATCGACTGCTTTTACATTGACCCGGCACCGTATTTAGGACTAGAAAATGCGTCCAGTGGATCGTCTTAGGGGCGGAATGCCATCAACGTCAAGATATAAGTGCTACTTTGATTGTGACAATGACGGTAAGTTCAAAACTTTTAACTTTATAATGCACGTAATTTATCTTTTGCTGATAGGCTGCACAATATCCATTATTGTCATCCGTGCAATCTGTGGTCATCATAGTCCTTGAGTCATCAAAAATCTAAGATGCACTACCACACACACTCCTGTCCTGACCCTACACAAACAATTGAAACTGCACATTAACTTTTATATCCAATCAAAAGACTCGGAATCTACGTATAAGACAAAGCCCGCTCTAGACGACCCTCTGACCAAATAACTTCATCAGGTTTTAAAACTATGATTTTACAGTGGCGTAGCATGGGATTCCGCCGCCCGGGGCGCAGGTATATTTAGCTGCCGGTCAGTGGGTAGTCTTAGGGGCGAGCCCCCTTATTTAGGTACTTATTTAAATTCAAATGACTACAATTTAATAAAATTCTAAAGATGGTTTTGGCAAGAAAGAATTATTATTGATATCGACTCATGACCAGGTGCGGTCTCAGCCCATGATTTTGGGATTCACTAGGGTGCTGGAAGGAATACTTTCAGAAATTGTTACTGGCTCTCTTTGATATGTAGTGCAGCAGTGTGAAAATTTTAGCATCCTACCTAGGATTTTGTTGATTCATACACTAATGATCTATGTATAACTTTGTCGATTCATACAGCATGCAACAATATTTTTTGCAAACTAGGATATGTTAGATTTTCCTTTAAAGCTCAAAAAACATAAAGCCTTGTGTGGACTAAGCATTTATTGTCAAATTAAACGAAAAACAAGCAGATGTAAAAATTCAAGAGCGAGTCGAAAAATTTAGTACCCTGCCTGCCTGATAGGTTAGATCTTCTTTTAGTAGACAAGAAGTTATTGGGAGGTAGGCTAGAAGTATAGATAGATATCTATCTATCTTGTTGTATTTGTTATGGTGGTGGTGGTGGTATCTATACACACTATGTACACCATAACAAATTACAATTTAAAACTTAATAACTAAAAGGGGTGTAACAATGGGTGGTCTTATCGCTAAAAGCGATCTTTTACAGACAACCTTTAATGTATAGTGACTCTTCTCAAGAAAATTGTATTATGGGGTGGCATAAATAGGAACTGACAATGTAAAGGCGGCAAAAAATGCCTTTGCCTCTACTGTCAACGCTATCAGCTTCTACTTGGCTTGATGCTGCAGCTAGGCGGCGGTGCCGGCCCCTAGAGTAGCGCCACCCAGGGCCATGGCCCCCTCGGCACCCCCATGCTATGCTACTGTGATTTTATTTACTTCAACTGTGGTGTTCCTGTTCTAGTACTGCTAGACCTCAGCTATTATTTCTAGTGTTAGATTAATATTCAAGGATGGTATCACAGTACATTACTAAAATTTTATACATATGATGATGATATCTATTACGGTATTTTAATGAGAGTGAGTTGTTCATGTATAAAAACTTCTTGATTTCAGGCCCATTGCACCGATTTCCTAAACCTGAATACCCACATTTGGAAAAGTTTAACTCGTGGAAAAAAGTACTAGATAAAGCTTTACAAGAGAAAGGCGACATCTACATTTATAACCAAATTCGATTTTGCGACAGACATTTTGAAGAGTGTTACCGTTCAGCCAGTCACCGACTTACTCCAAATGCAATACCAACTCTAGGTACCTACTATTTAGATGTCTTATGTTATTTAAATCTTAATAGAAACAAAACCACATTTCTTTGCCTTCGCTGTAATAACAAAATTGTTCCTCAAATATTAAATAAAATTTTCTACTGAATAATCTAATCCTAATTAGAAGAAAATAAAATGAATATTATATACCAAAAATAATTGATGCAACATGCTATCTTCTAAGAATTAAATGAATATTGTTCTATATTCTACATAATTATACAGTAACTATAAATAATTTCATCCTTTTGCAGATTTATCTACATTACCAGTTGGTCAAACTCTTGAAGGTCCATCGGGACATGTCGAGGCAGACATGTCGAATTTATTAAACATTTCGCAAGATAAACTTGCTGTCATTGAGCCATCCAGCTCTACCCACTATCATAGTGATGTACAGAATGCATTACAGACAGCTGAACGCCCTAAAGGTAAATATTTTTATTGACAATTGACCTTTGACTTGTAACATTAGGTTTTTCTTTCCATCATCAGGATTCCAATTTGTTTCCACTGTAGGGTCATAAAACTTCTTGCAGAGAGAGAGAGTGGGCATTTAAGCGTACATAGGGAAATAAGGACAGAGAAAGCGACTTTGTTTTATACTATGTAGTGAAGCCTATGTGTTATTACATTTTTTATAAGCTATATTACTGTAAAGTTTCATCTAAATCCGTTTAGTAGTTTTCGCGGGAAAGAGGAACAAACATCCTCACAACATTTATAATATTAGTACTAGTATAGGATTATTTCATACTAACTGCGTCCCGCGGTTTCACCCGCGTATACCGGAATAAAAAATAGCCTATGTCTAATTCCAGGGTATAAGCTATCTACATACCAAATTTCATCCAAAGCCGTTCAGTAGTTTTTTCGTGAAAGAGTAACAAACATCATCCAAACTTACAAACTTTCGCGTTTATAATTTTAGGTAGGATTATTTCCGCACTTGCAGGAATCAATAAATGTAAGACAATAACAAATCTCCGAACTTGTAAACCTGAATTAAATGGATTAATAATAATAACTTGATATAATCCTACAACTTATGTGTCATAATAATTATTCATCCAAATAGCTAGTTCTAACCATCCATACCATTTTTTTTCGTTGGTAGAAAAGGCCCAAAAATGTATGGAGTCTGAATGATCTTCTTTATATCCATTTTTGTTTACCCATAAAATCCCCATAAAAAATATTTATCAAGCTTGTATCTGCTGTTGTAGGGAAGTCTCCACTTTTTGTATCTGTTCCTCGAAGCCTACCTATTCCAATCTCTGGTCATAATATAATAACAGAACAATATTATGTAACATATTTTTATCACAATTCTATTAAAACTTTGTGTAACACTATTTCTTTGATCTGAGGTGTAACATAATTTAAATTACAGGTTCTAGGAAAAGAGGGACTTGTCAATATTTAAAACGAGTCGTCACCTCCAAAGAGAAGGAGATAATAAAGTTAAAACAGAAAGTATTGAAGCTGAAAAAGAAATATAAGGAACAAAATAACAAGAAACTCTCTGCAAGGAAAATTTCCACATCAAAATCATTTTTGAAAGAGTTAAATAAAATGCCTGCAACAATAAAAATATTTACTTCCCTCCAAATGAAATGGAAAAAGAAACCACGAGGCAGGCGATTTACATTTAACGAAAAAATCATGGCATTGACCATTTACAAACAGAGTCAGAAAGCTTACAACCTCATGCGAAAAATGTTTGTCTTGCCATCAAAGCGCAGCCTACAAAAAATGTTGAGTAAATTTGAACTGAAACCAGGCTTCAATCCTGATATATTTAAAAATTTAAAAGCTACAGTAGCAAAATTGCCGGCAGAAAAAAAGTTGGTCAATTTACTGTTTGATGAGGTATCATTGGCTCCGGGTGTTTTTTACAACCCTGCCCTAAAACAGATAACTGGTTTTGAAGATTTTGGGCACAGACAAACAAAAAAACTCGCAGATCATGCCTTGGTCTTTATGATCAAGGGTATAAAAAGCAAAGTGAAACAACCTTTATGCTTTTCATTTTGCCAAGGTGCCACGAAAAAGGACGATTTAAAGAAGCTGATCAAAACAATAATAAAAGAAATCTCCAATACTGGATTGATAGTTATTGCCACTATATGTGACCAATCAGCCACAAATATTTCTGTGATAAAAAGTCTTCAAGAAGACACAAAACGCAAATATTTACAAGAGGGTAATGAATATAGGACCCAAGCCTTCGAGTTTGAAGACCAAAAGGTCTTCCCATTATTTGATCCTCCACATCTTTTAAAGGGAATGAGAAATAATTTACTCGCCAAACATTTGAAATTTGTACAAGATGGGAAAACAAAGTATGCAAAGTGGGAACATTTGGAGATGCTGTTGAAGTTAGATGTTGGGGATGATGAAATTAGGCTTGTTAATAAATTAACAGAAAACCATGTTAATAAAGAGAAAATTCCAAAAATGAAAGTGAAATATGCTGCACAAGTTTTCAGCCAAAGGGTATCATCAGCATTGAGATTCTTAGCAAGTAAGTATGCTTTTTATTGTTCTCATTATTTTCTCTATATTTAAAAAAAATTGCTATTAATTTACTAAATTAGATTTTTATTTTTAATTTACATGTTTTTAACCATCTTCATTCTCCACAGACAAATTAGAAAGTTCATTATTTTTCTTTAAAATAATATTAGATGTCCTGGCTACATTTATAAGTTCAAAAATATTTAAAAACAAACAATTGAGATGCTATTTCTCTCGATAAAATTCAAAATAAAAATACAATTCATATCTAATAATTTATCTAAAATTGGCTATGTCAATATTTAAGATGCATAAGATATATTGTTGGAATAACATTATAAATTGAAATGAAATAATAAATTAAAATTATCATATTGAAATAAAAATTTGAGACATTATGAAACTACAAAATATAGTTTAATGTTGGTTTCTTACTAATTATATTTACACCCACAACTATTTACTGAACCAACTGATAAAGACGCACAGTAAATCGTTACTGCCACTTTAAAGTTTGTAAGTTTGTGCCTTTTCGACACAGCCGTGAGGCACACCGTTTAATTTTTTAATTAAATTTTTGTATTTTTGTTTTTTTATTGTGTCCCCTAATCTGGGTCGAATAAATGTATTTTCTTTCTTTTTTCTTTAATTTCGGTCCACAATAGCAAAAAAGATTGATATGAACTGTATTCTAGTACTTATTTAATATATTGTTTCAGAACACAACCTTCTTCCGGCGGAGTGCGAAGAAACTGCTGATTTTCTACTCATTATGGACAAACTATTTGATTCTTTCAATGGACATTCATATACAGGTGATCCAAAAATTTTCAAGGGGTGTGTAATGAATAATTCTCCTCATTTTAGATTATGGACAGAGGTAGTTCCTATATTGGATTCAATGACTTTTAAAACTATAAAAAAAAAACGGGATGGTACAGAAGAAGTAAGATATGAAAAAGTGCCATCCCTTCAAAATTGGATCCACAATATTAAAACGTTTAAAGAAATGTGGGAGTTTTTAAAAATCAAATATAAAGTTACTAGCCTTTTAACCAGAAATTTCAATCAGGACCCTCTTGAAAATTTTTTTTGTAACATTAGAAGTAATGGGATACGAAATGTTAATCCCTCGTGCCTACAATTTATTAATGCGTTCAAAACTTTGTTACTTAATAATTTAAATTCGCCCCATTCTGTAAGTGCCAACTGTGAAAAAGATGAAAATAAATCACTGCAATCTTTCAAAGATCTTCTTGCTGAAAAACAAAACAATGAAATTGAATTGGTTAGTGGTGATTTTCCTATTGATTCTTTAATTAATACAATGAACCAAATTAAATGGAATGACTCGATTTTGCATGCCGAATCAAAAAAATATGTAGCAGGATACATTGTAAAAAAATCGAAATGTAAAGTGTTCAAAAAATGTGGAACATGTACTAATGATATATTAAGAAAGGAAATTGATTTTGAATCATTTAATTATGAAATAGATTATACGAAAAAATCCTTATTTAATGCATGTGATGATTTTATAAAATTATTAAATGAAATATATTATATGATTGTTGCATGTTTACGAGATTCACCTGAAATAAAATATCTGAAAGAAAAAATGAAATTTTACATCAATTGCCATTGTGATTTTAGTATAATTACTTGTATAGTTCATAAAAATAAATTAATTGATTTTATAATTAATATGTCAATTAATTTAATCATTCACAGTTGGTGCACCGGGGTTAATAGAATAATTAACGGAAAAATAACAAATTTCGATGTAAATGATGAAATTAAGTTACAAGCATTTAAATATTGTAATACACATAAAAAAAGGAAATAAAATATACTTAGCCGATAAATGTACTCTTTATCTTTTGTTTTTTTATTATCTCCCATAATATTATTGACTAGACTAGAAGTTGGAAACTGAAAACTGGAAACTGGAACTGGAAATTGAAATCACTGTTTTAAATTCAATTTACAGTAAATTGAATTTAAAACAGTGATTTCAATTTTCAAATTTAAAAACATATTTAAGAGAACTCTTGAAAAGCGCCATCTACCCTAACCATACATGAAGTAACCACGCCATCTTGTGACGGGGGCCCGTTAACTTTCACGCTAGTAAGTTGTTTTGAACGATGAGTTGCGTATCTATCTCTATATAGTGTATTATCTATGGCAGAGGCTCAACTTGATGTGTTACGGAGATTCGGAGAAGCACTCGGTTGTTAATTATTGTTGAATTATCAGCAACAAAAACGACCGGCTATAATGACAGAAGAAGACACTTGACAGCTTACTTCATTGCTGCAAGTAAAAAGTACAAAATAACTACTATGCTACGAATTCAATTAAAGGTTTAATACGGAATATAAATAACTACTTGCATTAAAATAAGTCTAGTCATAATGATTTATTTGATGAAAATATATTTTATAATTTAAGTAAAATATTACTGCTATTTTGCTTTTGCATAAAAAGTTTTCGATTTTAACGAAACCACTAATCCATTTCCTTATTTTATTGATGGCAACATTTATTATTCATTTGACAAAATATAATGATGCAAAAATAAAATAGCCACATCGTTTTTATATGATTTGTATATTTACAACTATTCTTAATTTGGTCGGTTATCAGAAAGCGCCATCTATTTGTACAAACCAACAACACTTGATGGTATAATACGACTAAATTAAAAAGGTATAATATCTAAGGATCTATCAACCAATTACGGTACTCTTTGAATTTGGTGGTATCATATTCTCCTAGTTGCATGGTAAAATGTTCTAAGATTGTACAGCCTGATGCAAAGCCTGTCGAGTAAAAAGGCGTTGTTGTGAATGACAACCGTAGTTGTAATGGTTGCTGCAATTTACAAATTGAAAGTCTGACTAGCAATTTGACCCTAACTTTATTAGATGGTGATCAATAATTGTTAATGTTTGAAATCCAATAGAACTTACAAATACGCACACGATAGGTTGCGAAAAATGCCTGAATGTCCAGTTTCTTTTAATGATGATATTGACGTTAATTTGACTGCTACCGACATACAATAGCCGAGTTTGCAAGATGTCTATGTTGACTCTTGTTCGGGTTGTCTATGTTGACGCCTGGTTGGATGTCTATGTTGACTCCTGTGTTTTGGTTGTCTATGTTGACGCCTGGTTGGATGTCTATGTTGACTCCTGTGTTTTGGTTGTCTATGTTGACGCCTGGTTGGATGTCTATGTTGACTCCTGTGTTTTGGTTGTCTATGTTGACGCCTGGTTGGATGTCTATGTTGACTCCTGTGTTTTGGTTGTCTATGTTGACGCCTGGTTGGATGTCTATGTTGACTCCTGGATTTGGATATCGATCTTGACGCATGCGGGCTGTCTATGTTGACGCCTGTGCGTGTTTTCTATTTGATTCCAAATTACTTGTCGAATGTGTGATTTCGGCTGGGGGACTATGTCCCTACTTTTGTTGAGCTTTTGTATGGTCAGTAACAGAATAGTTATTACGAATGATCTTCGAATCAATTTCTGTGAAGATTTTTATGACTAATTCAGGATTTTTCTTATTTTACCCAGTTACTTTGTTTGACTTTTGTTTGTCAGAAAGGCCGAACGATATACACCTAGAAATTTCTATTGTTACATAATCACACGAGGTCGTGTAGTATGTCAGTTCTGGCCGTGTCGGAGATAGATCAATTACCACTGTGGATATCCGAACAAAAATGTGACAGATAGATGTCAATGTCAATCACCGTTGTCTGTATCCAAACGAAAATAAAAAAAAAACAACAATGTATGACCATAGATTAAAAATGGTTCGCGCCCCGGTGCGTGAACAATAGTAATATCCAAATGAATGTTTTGATTCTTTTATTACCGATTATTATTAAGTAATCTTGCCAATTTCTTGTCTAATAAATCTAAACTAGATTTATAAAGTACTCTGTAAACATGTGAATTGAATTTTTGACTAGGTACTTATTATAATAACAGAAACTAAATGGATTTTGTCAATATCAACAATAACATGTTATTTTGATTATTTTATCGTTTAAATGCGATTGTCTAATTACAATAAGCATTCTTGGATAATTTAACAACTTTGCAATGTAAAAGTCTTGTAAGAATCTAGTTAGATTGAGCTAAATCTTAATAATGTTGTATCAAGTAAACGCTTGGCGCGCTTCGCGCGCTTTGGACAGAGTTGTTGCGGAGAGGGGTCATTGTTCGAACGTCCTATAAAAGGCCATGCATTTGATGACGAAATCAGTCTATCTTCGGATTAGACTCATTATAGAGCTCCTGCTCCCGACAGAACTGTCGGTTTCCTTGGTACAGCCTCGCTGTATATTCACATAGCTGTATTGGCATACGATACACTTTGTACTTGGGTGGCTTACGCCGCTGTACGGACTGTGACCCTAGTCTAGGGTCTGTTCGTTTCGCCATATTATTTACAAACATACTGTGTATGTGGGTGGCTTACGCCGCTGTACGAACTGTGACTGTAAAGTCTGTTCGTGTCGCCATATTATTTACTAACATACTGTGTATGTGGGTGGCCTATGCCACTGTACGAACTGTGACCGTAAGGTCTGTTCGTGGTCTACCTAATTTATTGATTTAAACTGTATACTGTGTGGATTATTATTTTGTGTAATTAAACATTGTTATTTTGTACTAGCTTTTGCCCGCAACTTCGTTCGCGTGGAATAGTGACTACCAGCAGATTTTTGATTTGACCAATAGATGGCGCTATATGTCCGGAATATTTTTATTTTTTTTTGTAATAAAAACTATCCTATGTCCTTTCTCAAGTTTCAAACTATGTCTGTACCAAATTTCACACAAATCGGTTCAGTAGTTTAGGCGTGAAGAAAAGACAGACAGACAGACAGAAAGACAGACAGACAGACAGACAGACAGACAGAGTTACTTTCGCATTTATAATATTAGTTTGGATTTGGATTAAAGTCTTATCTATCCCAATAAAATGGGGACTCCAAACCCTGATGGTGTATGTTATGATGTTATAATCAAACATCATTTGGATATTTTTAGATTATTTATTAGGAGCACAAACATGATTACAAATTACAATCAGCTTATAAATCAGATCAGCCATAGACAGTCTAGTAGTGTAGTTCCTTACTGCTAGTGTTGTCACCAACTAACTAAACTATCATAGATTATAATATTAAACTTACTAATACAACATCCTTCCCTTTTACATTTTCTTAAGACTCAATTCAACATTAACATTATCAACACAGAATTACTTTACTACAAGAGCATTAGATGTTTTACACTTAACCTTTACTTACAAAATTATTATTTTAACAGATCAAACTATAGTGGATTAATACAAGATACACAACTCCTTAATTATTTAGTTATTTTAATTATTTATTTGTTTACTACTAATATGGAAATTACTCAATGACAGTTAACAACCTTTGTATTTCTACAAGATACTTCTTAATCAGCATGATACAGTTTCTTAATCTTTAAACTTATTTATAATCAACTTATTAATTAACATTTTAACTTAATAACTAAACCAAAATCTTTCAACTTTTAAATCAGTATTTAAACTTATTAATTAAATAAAATCTATAAGATAACTTGGTCTTTTAATTAATCTCCCTGACCTGGACACCCTACCATCAGTAACATTATCAGAAACTAACGGTCTTATACACTCATTGTCTCTTATTATATTATTTTGTATGTCCTGTCCTTGAAATATCTGTCTCTGTACTTCTTGCCTCTCACTAACTTCACAATTACCTTCTTCTTCTATCCTACTCTTATCAGAATATTTTCCTCCTTTAATTAACATTTTCCTATTTCTTGTTATCATATTTCCTGACTCATTTCTTACTTGGTATGACCTAGGACCACTAGCCTTACCTATCACTATACCACTCTCATGTGGTTTCCTACAATTTTCATCTTGTATTTTAACAATTTCTCCTTCCCTTAACTCTGGTAAATTCCTACTTCCTTTATTATAGTACTTTTTCTGAATATCCTGCCTCTTATTAAGTTCCTGGCTATATGAGTCTTTATTATCTGTTTTATTAATTAATTTTGGCAAAATGGTTTTAATATTCCTATTAAATAACAATTCTGAAGGTGTTTTCCCTTCTGTGGTTATTGGTGTGTTTCTATACATTAGCAAACCTAAATATACATCTTTCTTATCATAAATTAACTTTTTTAACAATTTCTTGACTGTTTGTATGTATCTCTCTGCTAAACCATTACCCTGGTGATGTTTTGGACTAATTATCTTATGTTTGAAATTCCATTCTTTAGAGAAACTTTTAAATTCTAAGCTTGTGAATTGACTTCCTGCATCTGTATAAATAATCTCTGGAATACCATGTCTTGCTAAAATTTCTTTAATACTTTTAATTGTAGTATTTGCATATAGATCATCTAATGGTTGAATTTCTATATATTTACTGTAAGCATCAACAATAAGTATGTATGGTTTTGAATATAGAAAAAATATATCTATAGACAATATTTCCCATGGTCTTTCTGGAATTTCTTTCTCAATCATAGATTCTTTCCTATTTGCATTCTGAAAACTTTTACAAGTGTCACAATTTTGAATTAAATCTTCTATTTCTTTACTCATATTTGGCCAAAATACTGAATTTCTAGCTAGTATCTTACTTTTTTCTATGCCTAAATGTGCATAATGTATATTTCTTAATATTTCTTGTCTTTTAGACTTAGGTATTACTATATTCCTACCTTTAACAATTAATCCTTTAATATTACTCAACTCGTCTCTGTAACTATAGAAAATTTTAGCCTTACTATCTACCTGTGACTTATTTTCTGGCCATCCTTCTAATATGTATTTATTTACTGACATTAATTCCTCATCTTTAGCCGTTTCATTCACTAATTCTTCTATTTTTTCATCAGATAATCTAAAACTTTCCATTATCATTGCTACATGAGTTTCTACTTTTAAATCTGAGTTTTCTTCTGTGTCTAACAAATGAGATCTACTCAAATGATCTGCAACTAACAGGTCTTTTCCTGGTTTGTATTTTAACTCAAATGAATAAGGTTGTAAAGCCATTCTTATCTTTTGTAGTCTTGCTGGACACCTATTCAGCGGTTTAGAAAAAATTGAAACAAGTGGCTTATGATCAGTCTCTACTATAAATATACTACCATACAAATATTGATGAAACTTAGTTATTCCATACAAAATTGCTAAACTCTCTTTTTCAATTTGACTATATTGTATCTCTGTTTCAGTCATCGACCTTGAACCATAAGCTATTGGTTTTCCTTCTTGTAATATCACTGCGCCTAATCCTGCTTTCGAAGCATCTACACTGAGTACTATCTGTTTATTTATATCAAAATAGCTCAACACTGGTGGTTCTATCAATAATTTCTTTAAATTTTTATAAGCAATGTCTTGTTCTTTTGACCACACAAAAGGTACATCTTTTTTAATCAATTGTCTCAATGGTGCTGTTACTTCAGACACATTAGGTATAAATCTAGCCACATAATTTATCATTCCTAAAAATCTTAACAATTCTTTCTGAGTTTTAGGTTCTTCCATCTCTTCTATAGCTTTAATTCTATTCTGATCTATTTTAATTCCTTCTGTAGTTAGTACATGTCCTAAGTATTTAACTTCTTTCTGTTTGAAATTAAATTTTTTTCTATTAAATCTAATGTTATATTCCTGAGCTTTTTTAAGTACTTGTTCGAGTATTCTATCATGTTCAGCTTCTGTTTTGGCATGAATCAAAATATTGTCTATATATATTTCTACTCCGTCAATATCTTTAAAAATTTCACTGAAAACTATATGAAAAACTTCTGGGCTTGATGCTAAACCAAACGGTAACCTATTAAAATGAAATCTACCAAATGGAGTATTAAATGTTGTTAAACTTTTACTATTATTTGTCAATTTTATCATCCAAAAACCTTTATTCGCATCTAGGGTACTAAAGTACTTGCTATCCTTTAACTATTATTTCGTCAACATTGGGAATCATCATTTGTTCTCTTTTAATCTGTGTGTTTAGATATTGAGGATCTAAGCAAATTCTCATAGCTCCATCTTGTTTAGTTGTCATTACTAATGAACTTACAAAATCAGTCGGACCTTCTGTCTTACTTATTATACCTAATCTTTCTAATTTACTTAATTCTTCCTTTAATTTATCTTTCAATTTAAATGGTATATGTCTAGTCCTTTCAATTTTTCCTTGCCAATCTTCCTTTAATTGAATATCATACTCAAAATGTTTTATCTCACCTATTCCTTTAAAAACATCCTTATATTTATGTAGCAAATCAAAATTTTTAGTCTGAACACTGTAAATATTTTCTTTAGTTGTTCTCTGAATCAAATTAAATTTTATCAAAGTAGGCAATCCTAGAATAGGTACATAATTACCTTTGCAAACTTGAAATTCTATATTTTGAACTTTATTACCTATCTTCACTGTTAAATCTACTTTTCCTAATGTTTCTATTTTCTCATTACTATAACTGGTCAGTTTACAATTAGTTTTTTGAAAAGTTCTTATCCCAAATCTATTACAATCACTCACCGAAATGACATTACATTGTGCACCTGAGTCTAACTTAAATTTTAAATGTCTATTAAAATCTGTGAAATATACATATTCATACCAGTTTTTATCTGCATTAATATTACTAATGTTTACTACATACGTGCCATATGATTCCTCGCTGTCACTTGGATGCATTTCTTGAACTGCCTTTATGTTTCTTGTATTTCGTGCCATGCACTTCCTTGCAAAATGATTCAGCTTACCACATGTCATACATTTCTTTCCATATGCCGGGCATCTTCTAATACTGTGATGGAATCCACATCTTTTGCAGTCAATCATCTTCTCTGTTTTTAATTCTTGTTGCTGCTTATTCTTTTCTTGAAATCTATGTTCAGTACTCCTTGTAAATTCTTTATCTGATTTGTCCTTCCTTGTATTTTTCTTCCATCTTGTTTCTTTCTCGGACACTGATCCGCTTCTATTCTTCTTTTTAACGCTGTTGACTGTGCTCGTTCCAGGTTCATTGTCTATCTTCTTAATTTGCTCCTCCGCAAGTTCTGCAGCTTTACATATCTTAATGGCTTTAGTTAGTGTTAAATCACTTTCTCGCAGCAGGCGATCTTTTAGTCTCTTGTCAGCGATCCCTGTTACTATTTTGTCTCGCAGCATTCTATCTAATAGGTTTCCGAACTCGCATTCTGTGCTGAGTTTTTTTATTTCTGTATAAAAACTATCAAAAGTTTCACCTTCTCGTTGATTTCTAGTAAAAAATAGATGTGAATTGACGCTTTCATTTTTTTTCGGTATAAAGTATTCGTTAAATTTCTGAATAACCTTCTCGTAGTTGAAGTTCTGATCTTTTTCAAAGTCAAATGTAGCATGTATTTCTTGGGCCTCTTCTCCCATGCAGTGAAGCAACAATGCCGTCTGAGTTTCAGTCGTTTCGGTTTGTGCGCCTGACGCTAATCTGTATATCTCAAACCTCGTCATAAATTTTTTGTATTCTTCCATACTTAGATTTTTTAAGCCAGTTGGGGGTTTTAATCCTACAATACCTGTTCGTTTAGGTTCGGCCATCTTCAATCACAGCGTGGTTTATCGTTTTCTTGCGGCAAAATGTGCTTTCCAATTTCCAATCGCTATCGTATAAATTACGCGTTGACTTCAATCCTTGTTGGTTTATTTGTCTCGCAGCGCCATGTTATGATGTTATAATCAAACATCATTTGGATATTTTTAGATTATTTATTAGGAGCACAAACATGATTACAAACTACAATCAGCTTATAAATCAGATCAGCCATAGACAGTCTAGTAGTGTAGTTCCTTACTGCTAGTGTTGTCACCAACTAACTAAACTATCATAGATTATAATATTAAACTTACTAATACAACAGTGTACCGCTCGGCTCTCCTGATCCTACATATATATATATACATATACATATATGATAATTATAATAACAGCTATAGTTTCGATAAACTAGAATTCTTTTCTCAACTATTAAAGTATTTTTTGTTACAATGAATCATTTAATAGCTGCAGCCAGTGCAAGACAGTCACTTGTCAATAATTTTCAAATTATTATTTTTTTTTTTTTTTTTTACTGAAGGTAAGTTTTAATATAGTTATTATTGAAAGTTTATATCCAAACAACTTTTGAGTAATTTATTAACTTTTCAGAATAATGTCTCTTTCACCATCATACAGTCCTAGTGTTTGGGATAATGAGATTTCTACAGGACACGAACAATCGCGATTACACGAGGTATGTATCTAACTATAAATGGACAAATATTTACATCTTTTTAGATACTTTTGACATTCAACAATAATAAATGCTATTAAATATATTAAATAGTATTATTGTATCGCTGTCATATTTATACTTTATTTCATTCTCTTTACAGAAACTGAGTAATCCTTATCTTGTGGATAACGATGCTGTTGTTAAATCATTTTATTAAATTACTTGACCGTCACTGGAAGCTTTATTATTGAGAGAGCATATCCGTTTCCGTCGATTTCTTATCTGTTTTAGTACTTTTTTGACTTACCCAGTGACGACATCTGGCGGTTGCTTGCCATTTTACATCATCTTATTGCATCTTAAGCGTTATTCGACGAACACAGACGTGCTCATCGAGCAACTTAAAAATAGCGTAATTAACAATTTTTTTATTGTGACCTAGTTTTAGAGACATAGCGTTTTTGTTGTGAAATTATACAGTATTTATTACAAATATGGACAAAAAGTGATCTACAATTATGGATAGAAGCCCCTCCCACCGTGGCGGACTGCCACATTGCTCATCGCCACCAGCAGCAACACCCAGAAGTCACGCACAGGATGAAACAATTGAGGTTTTTTCTACTCCTGAAATTCAATCCTGGATGTCTAGTATTGAGCAGTGCCTGAATGAGGTTTCGATCACGGTTTCGGAAGGCAAGATGAATTCCGAACAAAAACTAAGAGTCACTAGCCTTTGTCGCAAAGTCGGATACGGAGTCTCTCAAATGGCTGTGCAATATCAGTCATTGAAACATAAAGCCCTTCAGAACTACGCCACCCTGCAAACGTTAAAGGAAAATCAAGACCTCGCTAGTAGTTTGACTGAGATCAAGCAGGAACTACAAGATACTCTCATCAAACATAAACCGGAAAGCACATCCTTCGCAGACATGGTGAAGGGTACAAAAAGCCTTATTAGGCCTCATGCAACCAGCTCTGTCGCTATATATCCTAGTGACCATACTAAGACCAGTGAAGAGACCAAAAATTTAGTCCAAAAAATTGTATGGCCTGAGGAAATGAAGCTAAAGGTACGTGGACTTCGGAAAACAAGAAACGGAGGTGTTATCATAAGCACAGAGACTAAGGATGACATGCTAAAAGTGAAAGAGACTGTCGAGCGTTCCACATCTGCACTTACTGTTGATGAACCTCAGAAGCGGAAGCCTCGCATTATAATTATTGGGGTACCCACTGATATGGCAGAGAAAGAAGTTTTCAAAAGTATTTATGACCAAAATATCGTAGACAAACTTCCAACATTGACCAAGGATACCTTTTTGACCTCAATTAAACTAAGCCATAAGTCAGGAAAAAGGGATGCTGACAGCTGCAACTATATTGTTGAAGTACCAGCCAGCATCCGGAAAGTCCTAGTAAATCAGAACAGGCTTTACATAAACTGGACGTCGTGCCCGGTACATGATTTCACCCTTGTGACTCGGTGCTTCAAGTGTCAGCAGTATGGTCATGCATCCAAGACTTGCAAATCTGCTACCTCTACTTGTGGCCACTGTGGAGGAGAAGGACACGCGACTCAAGAGTGCTCTTCAAAGGAAGAACCGCCGAAATGTGCAACCTGTAAGCGCTATAAAAAACCCTACAATCACAAGACGGGAGATTCCGAATGCCCTGCTAGAAAAGCCGCTGAGTATAGGTACATCAACTCCGTAGACTATAAAGGCGTCTGATAGCGTCAAACTCTAGATAATATTTAGCTGTAATCATTTTTACACATTATATAATTTCATATTTTACTTAGGGATAGTGGATTACTGATTATTTTTAGGCCCGCATATTTACACTCAAATATTGTAGGTACGCAATATGTATATTTTAATTAGTATGTAAGCATTATAACAAACATGTGTAATAACACTGTATTTGTCACATTGACCTAGTTTTTAGTTACTAGCAGCAATTTATTGTTAATTAGCTATAAATATTATAATAAGCACTTTTACGCCCGAGACACAGGTTTTTACCTAGTTCGGGCAAATTATACATCAGCACTTTTTAGAATTAGCAAAATATTGTAAAATTATGTTCAAAGAGAAGTAATAAACAATGTATTTATTGTATTTATTTTAGTTTCTTAAAATGTCAGTGCTACTTTTTGTTCATTGGCGTTTCGTTTTCCGTCGAAGCAACTTGTCTGCATCAGTTCGCGGCTGATGCCAGGAATTACACCATATTCTATTCTAAATTCGAATTCGATTATATCTTTAAAAATATAGTGGTAATTAAGTGGTAAATTTTTGAAGAAGAAAAACTGTAAGTACTACCCGACTTTTGTTTTATTTTTTATCTAAAGTGATCATTATTTTAACGGTTTTTCCGTTCGGATCACTACTAAAAATTTCTGTTGCTAACATATTTTTTTTTTTAGTGTGAATGTTGAAAATTATATTGTGTGTCGAGAAGACCTTTTATTTCAAGGTTGTTTTTTAACGTTATAGGTAATTCTTATTTTATTCTTATATAATGGATGGTAACGTAAATGTATCGGGTGTCGAGCCAGAGGCCGGCCCAAGTGGAACGACCCGAAAGAGAAATGTGAGCTGTTCTAGCAGCAGCTCAACGAGCAGCAGCTCTTCAAGCTCATCTTCTCCAAAACGCAACAAGCGGTCGCGCCGCTCACGCCGTAAAAAGAATAAGCGTGCCCAACAGTCTAACCTGACATTGGAAAAGCTGATTAAGGAGGTTCAGGGCCTACGCGAACTAGTCTTTACAAATAATATTCATAATGCTTGCCATGATGGAGTATCAGTTTGTTCTGGGGTCAGTGGGGAACTATATGACCAACATAATAATGAAAGAGAATGTCCTGAATGCCCTGATGTTGAAGGTAGTAATTCAAATTTAGACTTTACTTTTGATATTGAAACAAAGCTTAAGGAACCATCTGTTCCAAAAACTCCTGATAATTTTTAAAAAATGCTTCTTGATGTCCAACGCTTAAGCAGCACTTCTTGGTCGGAAGTAAGGTATTCTGATACTCAAAAGCTTTATAATCACACACCAGGTTTCATAGACTTGGAGGTAAACGATGAGATCAAAATGTACGATTCTTTACGGCACTTGGCACATGCTGATAAATCATATGCAGCCATAACTTTTTGCATCCTAAAACAAAAAGAATCTTTACAAGAAGCTATTCGTAATCTTCTTTTGTGGGCTAAAAGTACAGAAGTCAATGTTGATAATTTAAGTGAGAAGGTCGAAGAATTATTTCAAAAAGGTAACTTACACAAAATTTCTTCAGACCTGCTACAACTTGTTTGTGGTCATCGAGCTGAGAGTATAGAAATGCGTCGAGAAACAATTACTAGTCAAATTCGAGATCCATTAGTTAAAGCGTCTATAAACAGAATTCCCCCATCAGCTACTCATTTGTTCAGTACCGATTCATTCACAACGGCATTAGAAAAAGCTGGCGGTGTACGCAAGGCTTTTTGGCCTCTTAAAACTGAGTCACAGACTAGATCTAATCAATCTAGTAGCCGCCCCTCGCGGGGGCTAGGCGGACACAAACCAATGGCTTCATCGCGTGGAGCTCAGTGTTGTAGTCATGAACAAGGCATACCGATGCACATGCAGGTTCATGATAACTCACCCTCGCGGGGTGGATATTATCGCACTAATCAGACAAATAAAAGTCATGGTCTACCATCCTTTCATTCTGACCAGTATACAAATAAAAGAGGTTCATTTCACAACCGTGGCTCGCGGCCCGATCGTGGAAGTAACCGAAGTCGAGGACGTTCAAACCATTCAAAAAGTTTTCGAACGAACCAAAAAATGTACAGGCAATGATTCAAATCGTTTTCGAGCAGGTCAGTTAGTGCACTACCTCTCGAATTGGAAGAAAATGGGTGCGCCAGATATAATTCTAAAATTTATTCAAGGGTATCGCATACCATTTATCCACAAACCTCCTCTGATATACCCAAACTTAAACGACGGGCAAATACATACACCTGTCTCAAAAGAAATGACTGCAATAATAAACAAAATGAAATCGCAGGGCATTCTAAAAGGTGTTCCACTCTCACCAAGTTTCGTTTCCCCTTTGTTTTTGATACCAAAACCCGACGGATCAGCTCGTCCCATATTCAACCTAAAAGCGTTGAACGAATTTGTAAAGGCCCAACCATTTCACTTAATAAACATGTATCGTATCCCGGACTTTCTGCAACCACAAGACTGGATGTGCAAAGTGGACCTGTCACAGGCATATTTCCATTTAAAAATTTCAAAGTCACACAGGCGCTTCCTTCGCCTTGTCTACAACCAAGAACTGCTAGAAATGACTTGCCTCCCCTTTGGGTTGAGCACTGCGCCGAAAACCTTCTCAACACTGACCAATTGGGTAGCTCAAATATTACGAGAACGCTGGGACATCCGAATCATAGTGTATCTCGACGACTATTTGATAGTACACCAAAATATAAACGTTCTCCGAAAGCATGTCAAACTCACATTAGACACGTTACAAAATCTTGGGTGGCAAATAAATTTCGAGAAATCTGTTCTTTATCCTCAAAAGACTATTACATATTTAGGGATATTGTGGAGTCCCTGGGAAAATTTAAAATCCCTACCAGAAGAAAAGACCTTATCGCTAATCAAGAAAGTCGGTTCAGTTCTCGATCAAGGAAGGGTAACGGTAAAAGAGTTACAGAAAATAATCGGACTCCTGAACTTTGCCAGTTACGTTGTTCCTCGAGGCCGACTCAATCACCGACAACTATTAATGTTCATGAATTCGCTACCAGACATTTTAATGAAATACCCACTAACACAGAATGTTCGAAAGGAGCTGGAATGGTGGACTCTGAATTGTCAGTCATCAACACCTCTACATTATCCTCCGCCTGTAAATTTCCTGACAACAGATGCATCAGACCTGGGTTGGGGAGCACAACTGAACAACCTGGCTGTATCGGGCAAATGGTCGCAAGAGGAACAGACATTACACTGCAATCAAAAAGAACTGTTAGCCATATTTCGCGCCCTTCGAGACAACGCTCTCCTACTCAACAACAGTACGATCCTGATACAGTGCGACAACAAGACTGCTGTCAGCTATTTAAAAAACGAAGGAGGTACGAAATCACTAGCCTTAATAGAATTAACATACCGAATACTGAATTTGCTAGACCAATTTCAAATACACTTCACCATTCACCATCTCCCAGGCAAATACAACAATCATGCCGATCACTTATCACGTTTTCGCCGACTTCCGGAATGGCATTTGATGCCAGCTTGCACAAAAATAGTATTTGCAAAGTGGGGAACTCCAGTAATAGATTTATTTGCCTCGGAGACGGCTCACGTAGTTTACAATTATGTATCCCGAGACCTGAAAGACCAACAGGCTCTATTTCACGATGCATTCAGTATCCCATGGAATTATCCACTCGCATGGATATTCCCACCTCCGTTCTTAATTCCAAAAGTCCTAACACACCTCAATCAATCAACAGGAATATTCTTAATAATAGCACCTCGATGGAAGAAGGTATTTTGGCGTGCAGACCTCAAAGCCCGAGCACTAGCTCCACCGCTAACGCTAACCAACTTACAGATACACCTGATCGACACATCAACGGGGCTGCCACCACCACAAGTGGACAAAATCATCCTAGAAGTATGGAAATGTGGGGGTGGTCCGAGGCGATAAAAGCATGGACTCCTGAACAACAGGAATTGCTCAAAAAATCTTGGCGTAAATCTACCCTGAAAACATACGAAGTGGCTTGGAAACGTTGGACTTCCTGGTCTTTGTCTAAAAACATTGACACTATTAATCCTACAGGTACTCAATTAGCTCAATTTTTATGTGATTTACATCTGGTTCATAATTTATCTTATAATACAATTATGTTACATAAATCTGTCGTATCCACCTTATGTAATGCTGACACTTCAAGTCAATTAAGTTCACATGTTCTTGTGAAACATATTTTAAAATCAATTGCTTTAAAAAATCCGAGAGGTTCTAAGCCACCCATTTGGGATGTTAGTAAATTAATTACCTATCTAAGCAATTATACTGTGGACATAGACAATCCCTTCCAAGTAGCACGCCATACTGCGACCATATTACTGCTTTGCTCAGGTAGACGCATCCATGACTTAACATTGCTTAGGATTGATCCTGACCATTATACTAGGTCAAATGAAGGTATTACATTATGGCCTCAGTTTAGTTCCAAAACAGATTGTAGTACTCGCAGGCAATCTGGCTGGAAACTTCTTAGAAATCCCAACAGTTGTAATCTAAATCCTATATTCTGGATAGAAAAAACTGTACAAATATTAAAAGAAAGACGTGATGCTGCAAAATTATTTAATTTATTTATTACAGTCAGAGGAGTGCCGAGGTCCGCTTCACGCACTGTCATCGCAGGTTGGGTAAAAACCCTATTGAAAGACGCGGGCATCACAGGAACTCCAGGAAGTACACGATCTGCAGTAGCCTCTAAAAGTTGGCTAGAAAATCATCCTATTGACGAAATTCTAACTCGAGGAAATTGGCAATCGGCTAATACATTCCAGAAATTCTACAGAAGAGAAGTGATAAGATATGGTGATTCAAATCTAAACGTCACGCAATTGTTTAATCCAGTAAATTAACTCTGGCTATTTATTAACTTGCTTTTGTTTTATTGTATTTATGTATTTGTGATAAGATCGCCAACAAAATGATTATAAATATGTAAAATTTTCATATGTTTAATATTAAATACATGGTCTATTAACTTACATTTGCATTTTATTTTATTTTTTCTTATCACATTGGCGTTAGCACAAAGTGACGACACCAGGCGATAACAAACAGGTCTCAATAATAAAGCTTCCAGTGACGGTCAAGTAATTTAATAGAAGCGTTTTACCTGAAATAAAACGCATATTAAAATACTTACCTCACTGGAAGCTTTAATTTTACTTCTGCCTGGTTATATTGAGCCAATGAACAAAAAGTAGCACTGACATTTTAAGAAACTAAAATGGCAAGCAACCGCCAGATGTCGTCACTGGGTAAGTCAAAAAAGTACTAAAACAGATAAGAAATCGACGGAAACGGATATGCTCTCTCAATAATAAAGCTTCCAGTGAGGTAAGTATTTTAATATGCGTTTTATTTCAGGTAAAACGCTTCTATTTTACTCAAGATCTGAATACCTCCAACAGAAAAAATAAAAGAGAAAAAAAGGAGGTCTGCAAATATGAAAAACCGTAAGAAATCTCAATTTTATTCAAAAACTATTATATCAGATAATTCATCTTATATTATTCGGAAAGAACCAGGGAAAGCTCATCATTTGATAAATATAACTATTCATGACATGAGTGACAATGCTTTCGGAATGAGCTGCAGTGAAAATGACAGCGCTCGTGTAAGTGTTCAGTACCTAGTCAGAAACAATTGTGATGAAATAATGAATGAAACTGAATATTTGATTGATAAAATAGTGAAGAAAATTAATTTGTGAAATTGATTGTGAATCTTATTTTTTTTAATTTAGTGTGACCTAATAAAACAAAATAGATTCTGCAAAGTGTGTTTTGAATTACCTGATTAATTAATTACTAGATGATACCTCTTATTAATAAACAATGTGCAAACAGTGTATATAATTATGTCAAAAGTATAATTATACTAATGTTATTCATGATAATAATCTATACACATTGTTTAAAAGAGGGAAATCCTTCGGAAAGGGAAAAATAAACGAATAAATACAGAGTACACATTTATTGATTAGACATTTTAAATACAGAGTACACATTTATTGATTAGATATTTTAAATATAAAGTACACATTTATTGATTAGATACATTTTATAAAATTATATCCTTATTACATTTCTCCTTATTATATCCTTATTACATTACACATTTAATTCAATTGTATTCAACTTAGTAGAACAAATAGACACATGTACAGTAAAGTAAAGTATTGAACTATAATGCCCCCAAGGTAAAGTGTTAAAACAACCTTCAATCCTTTGCCTTTTGTCATCATCACTGTTAAGAATGAGCTTATTTAACTTTTGTGTAAAAACTTGATGATTTTTTGATCTTATAACATACATATCATCTCGAAGGTTATCATTTGACATTAATGCTCTTTTATATGTCGGAGGCGCCATCAGGATGGCTGGCACTATCGTCCGACATCAGAGAGGGTAATCGTACAAAAGAGATAACTCAAACAGAACTCAACACTCAAGAACGTTTATTCAAATTAGTCAGAACAAAAGACATCCCCCAAAACGCCCGCCCTTCGCCACTTCCTGTGTGTTTTGGCTTGGGGAGAAGAAGTGGCGGAACAAACTCCCCAGCAACACATGTCTGTCTGTCAGGTTAGAAGAACCTTTACATTTGAATCTACAACGGTACTACAACGCTAGGCAATAACACTAGGTACACTAGACGTGACGTAGGGTAGTAACGCCACGAACACTCAATGAAGACTCGACCAAGACTCAACCGAGAGTGAACTAAGACTGCGCTCCGCGGACGCCGCGCTGACCGCCACGACTCCGCCAAGCGCGCCAAATTGTTGATTCACCAAAAACGCCGCCAGAGGGCGCGCTTGCGTCTCGTTCAGTGACCGTACTATTGACTATCTCCGACACGGCCATAACTGACATACACACGTCCTCGTGTGGCTACACATTGTATCTGGTGACAAAAGAAAACAAAACTGGAGTAACTTTTCAGCTCGGCCTACCTGACCACACGATTAGGAATGACAACATAATTTTAAACAAAACAGAAACCAAATGTTTAGAAAGAATGCCACAATCTTAAAATCAATCGAAATCAGATCACACAATCTCGAATCAATGCACCATGTAAATGATCCAGACAGACCTAAGTCAATCAGGAATCGATAGGCTCCAGTCCTTCTCACTGGGCGTGTCAAAGATGAAAAATGATCAGTCCTTCTCACTGATAAGTTGTCACAATGACACAAGCATTCCAGTCCTTCTCACTGGAATACTCCTAGGATCTACCCAAGGGATATCAGTCCTTCTCACTGATATGGTAAGGTAGGAATTGCATCTGAACAATGAACTTTGCAATGGAATTAGTAGCATTAACTTGAAATAAAATCAGCGAAATCAATTCGCACAAAATCAGTCACAATTATCAGTCAGATACAATTATCATGCGTGCACTAATTAGAGTTCGATGAAGTACCTAATCAACAGTAACTAAATCTCATTCAGCAGCTTGGGGCATCCTTATATCGTGGGCATACTTCTAGGTTCTATTACCAGTTAAAGATTTCAAAACATAGCGATCGCCTTCAAGTAACTCAAGAACTTTTTTTAAATTAAAACTAGGTCACCAACTTATCAACGAGACAGACGCCTCTCAAGGTTATTAGTGTCTTACGACAATTAATCACAAAAATAAACCAAAAATGGATCGGTCTCACCGGGTTTCCACTCAACGTGCGTGACTATGCACACATCGCTATAGCGCGCAGTACAGCGACTTTCGTGAACGTGAAGCCACGGAGATGCACGAGCACCAACACTCCGAACTCACGATAACACACGACACGCTGGGCTCCTGGTAGGCAGCTGGGATGCTCCATTCAACGTCATAATTTTCTCGCCATATTGCTCAATAACCACCGTCATTGTTGAAACATGAAAAAAAGACAAATTCGGTTAATTTTCTAGCATACCTTCAATAACTAGCTTGACATTTAACAATGGAAACGATACCATTACCATAAACGTGGTTACCATACTTGTACCTTCGCTGAAATTCTTAATTCAAATTATCGACGTTCCATTTTTTTTTTGTTAGTGGGTAGAAATTTATCTTCGCATGGCGGATTCGAAACGCGTGTGGGCATTCGGATTGCATCCCACTTCTGATGTCGGAGGGGCCATCAGGATGGCAGGCACTATCGTCCGACATCAGAGAGGGTAATCGTACAAAAGAGATAACTCAAACAGAACTCAACACTCAAGAACGTTTATTCAAATTAGTCAGAACAAAAGACATCCCCCAAAACGCCCGCCCTTCGCCACTTCCTATGTGTTTTGGCTTGGGGAGAAGAAGTGGCGGAACAAACTCCCCAGCAACACATGTCTGTCTGTCAGGTTAGAAGAACCTTTACATTTGAATCTACGACGGTACTACAACGCTAGGCAATAACACTAGGTACACTAGACGTGACGTAGGGTAGTAACGCCACGAACACTCAATGAAGACTCGACCAAGACTCAACCGAGAGTGAACTAAGACTGCGCTCCGCGGACGCCGCGCTGACCGCCACGACTCCGCCAAGCGCCAAATTGTTGATTCACCAAAAACGCCGCCAGAGTGCGCGCTTGCGTCTCGTTCAGTGACCGTACTATTGACTATCTCCGACATATATTTTTCAATATCCAATTTTTTTGTTACCGACTTTGTTATTCCCTTTGCTTTCTTTATAGTTTTATTTTCCGTGCGTATACCTACAATACAACTTAGCTCGCAAACCTACAAATTCTGAAATAATCTCTCCACCCAATTCGTCTTTGAAATAACCTGGTATTTTCATATTAGCTTTAGGTAATCCATACATATTGTTATCCTCAAAATTGCTCGTGTCAAAATAACGAATATTGTTTTTCATATCTTCATAAAAATCTTCAGTTTTTACCAAATAAAGTAAGCTGTCAGTATCAGTGTAACATAAAATAACATTATTTCCATATATTTTTTTAATTACAGAATAATGAAAATTATATAAATGCGTTTTAGAAATTTCAAGAATAGAAAATCCAATATAAATAGGGCGGTCTAATATAACTTTTGTTTTATTCAATTGAATAGCTACTAAACTTTCCGAAAAAATTTACAAGTCCTTGAAATGCGGTGCGCTAATATACCTTTCAGCACCATGCAATTTGTTGGTTGTATTTAACTTATCTTTCCATAATTTTACAAGCCTAACATCAACTTGTTTCCGCTTGTTTTCAATTGTTTTTCCAAAAACAGAATTGTTTTGTTTCTTAAAAAAATCTTTTTCAAAATCAGATTTAGCTTTTTGCCTGAGAGAAGTATTTAATAAAATATATGGTTTAAAAAGTTATCTTGATAAAATGATAATATTCTGTATATTTTTAACAATATTAGACCATTTTCTAAACACTCTTGCAAATGCATATAATGGATAAGAAAACGATGTTTGTTATACAAATTTGCAATTAACTTTTTACACTTGTTTTGCATAGGTGAATATTTTTCGGCAGCAAAGGGAAGATCCGAATGAGCATTATGAATGTTAGGTGGGTAATATAAATCTACCTCCAAAATGTATCCCTCATCACCGTTTTTGTTTACGACATTCCATATAAGAATTTATTGATTTCATTATCGTTAAGAAATCGGAAGTTACGCATTGGAAGTTTTTGCATCATTGCAAAGCCATATAAATTCACACAGTCAAGATAAATAAGGTATGAGCTTGCCTCGTTCTTATTATACGATGATTGATATTTGTTATTAGCTTTGGCATATCTTAATGAGCATTGGGCAAGACCTCCGCGAATTCCATTTTCTATCATTTGGTACATTTCTACGTCAGATATTAAATCAAGCTGAACTTTAGTGTACAACAGCATAGCATCCCAACTTAACGATGGTAATGAAACATAATAACATGGGTCTAAATTGTAATAAAATAAACTCATTTCTCGAAACTTCTCAAAAATATCACATAATAACAGTACATCACATTTTAAATAAAGGTCTGTGTACTCTCCTAAATTTTTTATTTTAAAAGTTTGCCATATGTTTAAAGCATGCTGATAATCTTCAGTTGAAATATTTTCTCCCGTTAGTTTATTGAAAAATTTTGACTTTGCAGGCAGCTGGGTTTCATCATATTTTTCCCATCTGTCTACCTAGTCATAACAATATACACCTTTTCTACATGCTAAATTGAATAAACGATCATGATTAAAAACAAGCGCATGTGTTGAAAATCATCTGCGTGTAACATTTTTACCAATTTATCTAAACTAGTGCTTAAAAAGTTAAAAGAATCAATAAATTTTAATTGAACTGTAGTTTTATTATCGATGGGTATGATTTTTGTAAAAGATATGTACTTTTCTTTCGACTTAGGAATTAAGTAATTTTGCCAATTATATCCGACAGCTCTTTTATAAATAAATGCCAATCATATCCAGATAAATTGTGAAAAATTATAGGTATGTATTGACACTGTTTTAAATTCAAATTACAAGCATTGTGTGCAGCACCTCTATATTTACCGGTGAAATGATCATGATCTTTAACTTTTTTATCAGTTTGTGTAAACTTGGTTTTACATATGTGACATAAATCAGCTATTTTGAATGAATTTAACTCATCAGAAGTAAGAGGTATCATTGACTGTTTATTTTGCAAAATTTTGTACAGCCTTTTTACTTCATTTGTAATGGTTTCAACAAACTTTTGCGCGCAGTTTGGGCCCCTATAACTAACAAGATTATTTAATTCAGGTTTGGACTTGCAACAAATATAATAAGCATACGATGATGCTTGATGTGCCTGCACAGATTCAGTAAAAAGCGATAGGCTAGTTTCCTAAAAAATAATAATTAGTCCGTCTTGTAGATTGTCCAAAATTAAGCGATACGTATTTTTTCTTTTTTAAATTGGATCAGAACTTGTTAAGATATAGCGTGTTAAAGTTGAGTGTGACGTCACAAGTTGCTACAATTTTCAGGACACTGTGACGTAAAAGGCCCCCACTCCTAATTTTTGAAGTGTATTATCTTTGTCATTTTATGTTTAATTAAAAAAAGAAAAAATACGTATCCAATATTTTTTGATTATCTAAAAAGCGGACTAAATATTATTTCATTATTTCGACCCTGGACACTACCCTATTGCAAAGCAAACTTTCAAAATCTCCGTATATTACAATTGGGATTCTTTGCGTTCTCTCAAAGTTTGAAAATTGTAATTTGCTATGTTCATCAGGCAAAACTGTTTTTATTTTGGTACAGTTGTGATTTAATAATTTATCTTCATCATCATGATACAAAAAACACTCATCACATAAAAATAGTTTAGATTTATGTTTGATTAATTGTCGATGCATAAGGAGACCAAAATTTTTTATTAAACAAAAATGGGCTTTATCACCTTTAGTTATGTACAACAAATTGACATGTATAAGCTTTCGTTCTCTTGTCAAATATAATGGACCTGTTACATGATTACTAGCTTCAAGACCATATACATTTACACTTATAGAAGGATTATTTTTCTCAAAGATTTTAATATCATCGAAACTTGGTGGAAAAGACATATCATTTATGTTTAAAAGAAACGTATAGTGTGGGTAAGATTGCATTCTATTAGCGTTCAATTTTTTAGGAAACATGTGGGCAATACACCACAAAAACAATGATTGTCATTGTTACGTATATTCAAACATGACTTTGTGTTTTTTATAACAGTAGGCAATTCTAAGTAAGTGCCAGCTCTCAAAGGATTGTATTTGTTTATGTTTATTTCCAAATGGCTTATAAAATTAATAGTCCACCCAGATTCGGCAAGTTCAAATTCTAAACATTTAGGGTCTTACTACAAAAACTTTAAACCCTGTTTTACACTTGTCTAATAAAATTTTGGCTGCAAAATGAACCATATGTCAACGTCATAATTTGACATATTTTTAGACAAGGCATAAACTGACGTTTAAAAGTTTTTGTGGTAAGACGGTTAGATATTAATTTTTCAGAGCATTGAAAATAGATATCAGGAATATTTGTATTCGGAACTGCTATCATATATTTGGTGTTGAAAGATTTCATAGAGCTTTCATTATTTTTTGGCAAAATGTATGAAACAAATAATTCAAAATTGACTTTAATTGCTTTATGTTTTTGAATCATAAGATTGATAATTTTACATACAGATTTTGAAACTTGATTTAAAAATATTTCTGGAGTTATTGTTATGTCACTGGGTTTAATTGGATTCACTTTGTAACTTATGATTCTATTCTTAAAGGCAGTGGCAATAATTTGAATATTATCGAATTCGGAGCAGAGCAATACATTAGATTTATGAATATTTGTTCTACTATGTGCTGATAATTTTGAAATATAAATATTACAGTCTTTACAAAAAAACATGTTCATTAACAATTGGCTAATACTAATTTTATTATTTCTCAGGTTTTAATTATATATGTATATAATATCAGATTTTAATTTTAGAATTTCTTATTTCGGGTTTTTAAATTTCTCAGTTTTAATTTCTTATTTCAGGTTTTTAAAATTCTCAGATCAAGTTTCTCAGTTTTCTCAGTTTTTTAATTTCTTATTTCAGGTTTTTAAAATTCAAGTTTTTTAATTTTTTAGTTTGAACCTCTGAAAAAGTACATATGTAATATAAAATAATTATTTATTAAAAATTTTGCAATACAAAATGTGCGAAATGAGAGTGTCTAAATAATCTCAATTTTTTTATAAAGACTGTATGTATATGTTTCCATAAACGAGATTAAACAAATTTATAATTAAAAAGATTAAACAGATTTATATTATAGTTATTCGCAAATTAAAAAAAAAAAAACTTGCACAAAAAGAGGACCTGGTAGACACCATGGGCGCCGGGTGTCGCGAGATGACTCCCGGCCACCGTAGGCGTGGGTCTGTGGGCGGTGAGTTCGGGTGGCTCATCGTCCCTCTGTCTACTTAGACGACAGACCCGTGTCGACGGCGCGCGTTGTTCCACGCGCTCCTCAAAGAGATGTCAGCAACCCCAGCGGGACCCAGCAGGGCCAAAGCCTGCCGGGGCTGCGGGTTGTTCGAAAGAGATACCGCGGCCCTGGTACACAAAAGGCCTATGACGGAATACGACGGTTTTTAGTCAGTAAGAGTCTGACACTCCCTCACCGCTGCTAACCCACAGCGGGAGGGGTCATTTGATGATTTTTGACGTCGGAAAAAAAAAAAAAAGTTGTACCTATATACAGGGTACGAAAAGTAAATATTAAAAAAACAATTGTTTTTTTTTTTATATTAAATCTAGGAAGGTTTACTGTACAGAACACGCTGGATTTCTTTAAATTCAGCCCTTCCGGTATTTACAAGGTGTGTTAAAGCCTTCCACACAGCATTATCTTTATCAGTCGATAATTTTAAAGTTACAAAAGAATGTTTCCAACGCTCGTTTGGCGCAAGTTTTTCCACTTCGTCAGTATTATAGACTCTTAATTCAAAATAATACTTTCCTACCCTTCCTGGATCTGACTGGAAGGTGTAGCCAGTAGCTACTCGCTGAGTGAAGCAGCTCTTTAGGGTAGCAGCACGAATCAGCGGCCGAGACGATTCATCCTGAAATACATAAAAATAACTAGTTTTAATTAAAACAATAAGCGTGAAGGCAAGTAATTAAAAATAGAAACTTTTTAGACTTCTACGTTGTTTAATCTATTACTACTTTAATTATAGATATCTATTAGAAAGTTTATATAAACTCTTATGTTCACAAACAAGTATAATTTTAATGGATAAAATCACCCATTAAAACACTAAATATTATAGTTCATGAATGTTTAATCAACGAAATGTTTTAATACGTTTGAAAAAATACGACGAATGAAGCGGTGATATTCCGCTTTCTTTTTGGAGCTGATGTTGCAACAATTTGCTGTCCGTCGCTATCAGACTCTGTTTCTGAAGCGAATGGGTTTTTAGAAAGCAAAGTCTTCTTTTTTTGAGACACTTTTTTGTCTCTCTTCACAACTTTTTTTTTCGAGCCTCCGCTTATTTTTTCTTTAGTTGCTCGAGATATTGGAGGGGTGGAGTCGTCTTCTTCAACCCAAAAAGGATTATTCGTCGACTGAGCCCTGAAGACATAATTAAAATGCAATAAATATTTTTGTTATACCAACATTCCTAACAACATGAAACAACAGCAGTATACGAAAGGTTTCCTGTTAGAATTTCTTTTCGCATGAATGTTTCGAATATCGAATAGGGAATAAAATTTTAACAATCTCAAAGAATACTTTAAATTGCTTAGAAATCAATCTCAGGTCTTGTATGTTATACCAATCAAATGAAAATAAGCATTCGATAGAATTATATTAATTGAAGCAGTGGGTAAAATAAAGGAAACAAATGTAAGGCAAACACACTGATTTACTTGATTTCCACAATAATATGATTGGTAGTAAGTAGGCACACAATGATCACACTCACAATTCGGGCAGCGATTCGGCATCAGATGCGTAGCGCAGGAGCAAGAGGGCTAAAAATGGCGCGCAGGCTCTTATATAGGCTTTCCCCACTACCGGTGGCATCCGGGAGATGGAGTGGTGGCTTGGCTTGGCTATGATTGGCTGAATTTGATGGCGCGCAGAGTGGCTGAATATGCGTGACGTCACACTCGGCCGTCCTGGAACAAAGATTGCTCCCGCAATGGGAGATGGCAGCGTTAGCTTTCCAGTAGGTCAATTAGGTCTTCGGTTTCGAGTTCTTCATCAGAACTGCTGGCGCTGTCAGACATAGGAACTGTACTATGGTAAGGCCTCAAGGAGTCTGCTGCAACTAAACCTGTAAAGGCTTTATAACCTCGAAGTCCCTTGATGCTTCTAATCCTATACCTGTCATTGCCTACAACTTTTGTTATAACGTATGGACCAGAGTAAATGTCGTCGAGCTTGGTATTTACTTTTGTTGCACTACTTGTAGGAGCTTGACGCCATAGTACTAAGTCCCCCTTTTTATAAATGCGACTTTTCTTGCGTTTCTTGTCAAAATTACGTTTCATCCTATCGCTTACTATTCTTAACCGAGTACTAGCTTTACCGCGCCTAACTTCCACCGGCTCGCTAACACTTTCATCATTAACGACATCACATCGCGGCCTAGAACATTTGGCAAACATCAGGTCATAAGGTTTATAGGTTGTACTGTCATTCACTGTATTATTTATACCCCAAAGAACGTCAGGTAAACAATTCGCCCAATTATTCGCAGCCTCGCTCGGATCAGTGGCCCGCAAAGCATTTAATATCGTCCGGTTAGTGCGTTCCACTTGGCCATTGGCCCGCGGACATGCAACAGAGGTTAAGATGTGCCTAAACTGTTTGTCAGTTGAAAACTTTTTAAAATATCGGCTGGTAAAAGCCTTGCCATGGTCACTTACAAGTTTATTGGGATATCCAAATAAAATAAACATTTTCTTAAGAGTCCGTATAGTTTCTACAGAATTGACAGAACGAGTGGGCTCAGCGATGACAAATTTTGAGAAGGCATCTGTTAGGACCAGCATATATTGATAGCCTTTGGCGGTTCTGCAAAAGGGGCCTAAGTGATCGACGTGAACCATGATCATGGGCTCAGTAGGTTTGGGAATAGGAAATAATTTCCCTTCCTTTTTCCCATGATCTCCTTTACCATAAGCGCAATAAAGGCAAGCCGTTACATATTTGCGAACGAAGCGAGTCATTTTTGCAAACCAGTAGTCTTTTTTTATCAGGTCTATACATTTTTGAAAGCCTACATGCCCTATATCGTCATGGTGCATTTGGACTAACCTCCATCGAGCCAATGTTGGCACTACAAGTTTATTGCCATGTATCGTCTTTCGGTACAGTCTATCATTCGAGATAACATAGTTATTGGTTATGTCAGAAGCTGCTGTGCTATCCCTAAGCTGGTCTATGATTCGCTTTAACTTTTCGTCCTGGTACTGAACAGTATAAAACCAGTCCGACACTTCAAGTCGGTTGACATTCGAACAATCGACTGGATTTCTACTTAATGCATCTACGTGTTGCATCCTTTCTCCGGGCCTATATTCTATGGACATATCGTAATCTTGAATGGATAGCCACCACCTAGCAATTCGCGGTATAATATCGCGTTTGGTTAAAGTAGCGCGAACAGCGGTGCAATCAGTCACCACTTTAATGTGTTTACCAATGACATATACCCTAAACCTTCGTAACGATTCGACTACGGCAAGCGTTTCAAGTTCATAACTATGGTACATGCTTTCTTCTTTACTAGTTACTCTACTAAAATACATAACAGGGCGTAAGGAACTATCAGTTTGTTTCTGTAGTAAAATACCTGCTATCCCCGATTTGCACGCATCCGTATGAATCTCAGTTGACAATGCAGGGTCATATAAAGCTAGTAACGGTTTTGTACACAAACACTGTTTTAATTTCTCAAAACTACTAGATTGATCATCACTCCAGTTCCACACTGCGTTTTTCTTCGTTAAATCGGTTAGTGGGCGGGCAATAATTGCAAAATTTCTAATAAACTTACGAAAATAACTACATAACCCTACAAATTGACGTATTTCATGAACGTTTGTAGGAGTGGGAAAATGTGACACTGCTGCTAACTTCGCCTCACTAGGCTGAATGCCATTCGAAGATATTTCATGTCCTAAATATGAAATTTGATTTTGTAAAAATGAACATTTTTTCATATTTAATTTTAAATTCTCAGATCTCAATTTATGAAGAACTTTTTCTAAAATATCTAAACCTGACTGTATATCGACAGAGGGTAGTAAAAGATCGTCTAGAAATGCTAAGACTTCGAATTCGTTTGCAGAAGTGTCGCGATTTCTCGCGCTACCGCCTTTTGAACTATTTTTTAGAGAATCGACAATCTTGTTAATAAGTCGCATGAATACAGATGGGGCGTTAGCTAAACCAAAGGGAACGCGTGTATATTCAAAGTGTCCCTGTGGTGTTATGAAAGCAGTTTTGTATGTGTCTTCTGGATTAATTTTAACTTGGTGATAACCTTGTGCTAAATCAAGACTCGTGAAGAAGTTTTTGCCGGCTAGCTTCGAGATTTGGTCATCTATATTGGGTAAAGGATACCTATCTTTGACCGTTATAGCGTTAAGCGCGCGGTAATCAACGCATAGCCTGCTGTCACCGTTCTTCTTCTTCACAAGAATAACCGGGGAAGCGTAACATGACTCGGACTCACGAATTATACCAGCGTCTAGCAAGTCAGTGACTTTGGACCGAACTATCTCTTGTTCACTATGTGATAAACGGTAAGTTTGGCGATATATGGGCTGTTCACTGGTCAATGTTATTTTCATGTGCAATAAATCTGTGCATCCTAAGTCTTGTGTTTTATTGGCAAAACAGTCACTATAGTTTAATAATAAAGAAATTAATCTATCGTGTTCGTTTTCATTTAATGGACCATACCTAATGTCACCTATCAGTACCCCCCCAATAGTACATATTTAATTTTGTATGGACTAGGCTAGTGTGCAATAGAGGCATAACGTGGCTAGGCTCTGTATTGGCTTTGGTTGCGGACGTTGATGGCAAAGTGGAATTTGATCGACTGACCTGAATATCCTTTGGCGGTGGGCTGGTGCAGCTGTCGGCTCTAGTTATCACCTCGCCTCGCTTCCAAACGATGTTTTCAGCTCCGCTGTTTATCACTTTGATGTACCCGGTGGAACCTCGTAGCAGAGTCGCAGGAATGGAGTAAGATACGCCTTGTAGCTCATAATGTTGAGGCGTGGTGACAACATCGTTGTCTTCGACGTTGTTCAGCACGCGAACTTTTATGATAGATACTCCAGGCAACAAACACTCATTTTCAGAAGTGATGACCTTGAAGCGAATGGGTTCTTCAATCACATCAATTTCTTTTATAAAGTCCACGTCCTGTTTGAGAGTAGCTTTACCCTCGCTGACCACCAGGGTCATTCCGTCACTGTTGATGATGGGCTGTCCAATCAATAGGCTAATGTTACCCATATCCACATTAGTCAAGTGGGCCTTGCAGGGAATAGATATGCCATCGATTGCAACTTCAAACGCTACTTCTCCGCAGCTGTTCAAATGTTTCCCGGAAAAACCCCTGAGGATAGTGGTCGTGGGGCTAATTTCTAAGCCTAATAGTCTCGCCACGTGAGTAGACAGTACATTCACTTGACTCCCGGTGTCAATATAAGATTTAACATGTATGCCATTGATTGTAGCCAGTTTTTCGTAAACCTTATTGTGGTTTAGCAGGAGTCTAATTTCCTTGACTTTATCATCGGTCGATGTTGTGGTTTTCGGAGCAGTGCAGCGCGTTGCAATATGACCTTGTTTGCCGCATTTGAAGCACGTTCTTGAATCCGGATATGGGCAGTTGCGCAATAAATGGCCAGTCTTCTTACAGCGTGGACAAGGGTCCGTTTCAGAATTCACGGAGGTGTATTTTTTGTCATGCACTTGTCGATTGTTGGCAGTACTGCTAGATTCTTTATTTGGCAAACGCGTTCCAGTTGAGGACGCTGGCGGTTGATAATCGTCCAGAGCACAGAGGAAGCCTTCATATAAATCTTCGGGTCGCTCACATTGGTATGCCCTCGCATTTGGTTGAAGAGATTGTGGTAGTCCTCTGATGATGCAAGAAACAGTCGCGCTATCGGACAACTTGCATCGAAAACACATTGCCACTTTGTCCTGGTAGTATTTCGTCATTGATTCTGTAGATACTTTCTTTCTGTTCATCATTTCTTCTAGCAAGTTCCCATAATCGCGGTGCCGTGGAAAAGCTCTCATCAACATTTGCTTCCAGTCTTTCCACGAATAGTCATATTCATCGAGGCGGTTATACCATTTCCTCGCTTGACCTCTTAACCTATCCTGCAGGTAAAAGGACTTCGTTGCTTCGCTCCACCCGTGTATTTCGCCTAACTGTTCAATCTTTTTAATCCATGCGGACGCAGCGAGGCACTCCTCACTGTCGGGATCGAACTCAGAGATTAGTGAAGCTCCACGATGTTCTTTCTTGGAAGAAACGGAGGGCGTTTCGTCATTCAAGTCCTGCACGGCTTTGCGAATTTCAACCTTCAAAAGCTTCTTAAGTATTTTCCGGGCTGGAGGTGTGGCTGGTGGTGTGGCAAAGTCTTCATGGTCGCTTAGTTGAGGATCATCGTCTGTCGACGGATTGCTCCATCCTCGTGGACGGACAAGACGGCCGGGGCTTTCAGAATCGGCGTGATTGCGTTTCATCGCTTTCTCTATTTATCCCACTTCTGAGATGAAGCAGTGGGTAAAATAAAGGAAACAAATGTAAGGCAAACACACTGATTTACTTGATTTCCACAATAATATGATTGGTAGTAAGTAGGCACACAATGATCACACTCACAATTCGGGCAGCGATTCGGCATCAGATGCGTAGCGCAGGAGCAAGAGGGCTAAAAATGGCGCGCAGGCTCTAAGAGGCTTTCCCCACTACCGGTGGCATCCGGGAGATGGAGTGGTGGCTTGGCTTGGCTATGATTGGCTGAATTTGATGGCGCGCAGAGTGGCTGAATATGTGTGACGTCACATAATACTAGCTGTTTCCCACGGTTTCACCTACATCCCGAAGGAACTACTTCCCGCGCCTGTGTGTTAATTCAAGTTAACCTCTATGGGTGGGTGTGTGCCAAATTTCATGAAAATAGGTTCAGCAGTTTTAACGTGAAGGAGTAACAGACAAACAAACAAACAAACTTTCACATTTATAATATTAGTAGGATTAATTAATAATATGTAACTAAAAATACAGCGCAAGTAGGTACATAAGTAAAATATAATACTCACATACTTTTTCTGCAACACTTGTAGTGCAACACACTCAACTAAAAATAATCACGATACCTCAGTGAAATGCTCTTCAGCGCAACAATGACAAAATGTAAAGAATAATCTCAGATGCTTATGTATTTTTATAGACCTAAATTATAAAGCCGCAGTCATAATGTTACTTTCCAAAAATAATTACATGAAAATTATAATTCAAACTATATTTGTTAATAGAATTTCATCTCTATTACCGGAGCACTTAAAGTAGATTTTATTTTAATTTCTCGTAATGAAATCGCACTATGAATGCTTCCGAATACTCTCGTTAAGGAAAGTGCTCTCACAGCACTTTATCCTTATTCGAGTTTTCTAATGCAACTGGAGACGAAAATCTTAAAAGGAGTGATATGTCAAATAGCTTTGGTGGATTAGAAACAAATATATACGAAAACCAATACAATGAGATCTCCGCTAGTTATTTGCTATGTATACAGAAATGCTGGCTTATTCTGTAAAGTCTCAAGTCATAAAGGCTGTGTTAGATATAGCTATCCTGTTCATTTTAATGTTAATAGAAAGAGATGTCAATGGATTTCAAAGTGATATTCCCTTATGCAACTCTTATTTGATATTACAGAATCAGGCTGCGTGAATATTGAACTTTGGTAAATGAAACAAACAATTTTAATTTTTAAATATATTAATAAATCTTCTAAGAAATAACAGATTATCTACATTATGTGTAGGTATTTTTGTATTAAAATAAAAATATCATAACAAATTATTTCGAATATGTTTGGAAATTCAACTAGAAAACAAAAAAAACTATTGCAAGATTTTTCTGCAACTTTTTTAATTTTCTTAAATTTTCTTCGGAAGAAAATGCAAAATAAATTAATATTTTGCATTTTCTTCCCATCATGTCTCAATTTTATACAGTTTGACCACTTTGTTTGAATGTATCATAAGCATGCAATGAAAAGTATTTTCTTTTTCTTTCTTTCTTCCTTATTTTAGCTATTTTATTTTTAGACTTAGGTTTACTTTTTATTTTACACATATTTTTTATTTTATTCATATATCAATTATAAACTGCCTCGTTGGTCTAGTGGTCGCAAGTGCGGCTGCTGAGCACGAGGTCTCGGGTTCGATTCCCGGGTCGGGCCGAAATCGCTTTGTGGGTTTTAGAAGACTTTCACAAAGCAGCCCGGAGCCTGGAAGCTGGTGATTGATTCACCCGTGCATCGGAGAGCACGTAAATGTCGGTCCTGCGCCTGATCTCTCTCCGGTCGTGTCGGATTACCGTCCCATCGGACTATGAGAGTGAAGGAATAGGGAGTGCACTTGTGTCTGCGCAAATGCTCGTGCACTATAATATGTCCTGCGTAGTTGGCTAATCTCCTTACATGAGAACAGCCGCCGTAGCCGATAATCGGCTAGGAGGACATCATCATTTTATTCATTTAAACGTTACAATTTTATTATACTTATAAGTTATGTAGATTTATATGATATAAACACACATTATAATGTTTATTACAATTAAAATATAGTTAAGAACTTACATCTACACTTATCAACTAAGAGTCTTGTTGCATATTTTTATGAATTTTTCCAATTATTTTTTCTATATCTAAATAAACATCGCTACTGGGCAAAACCGTATAGCGTATGTATTTCTGTTAATAATTCAAATTTCCCGCGCCACTGCAGCTCAGCGGTGTCAACCAATCGCAGCTATTTGCCAACAAACACTTGTCCCGACAGGCACGCGCGTTTTTTAAATATTTTATTTTATTGTTTTTTAGTGGTTTTTATGTAATTTATGTCCAATAAGAAGTGCCAATCGTCAAATTTACGTGTACAATAGGTAAGTAACTAATAGTCATGTTAAAAGTGTGTATATTTTGATGTAATTCAGTACATTTGTACCGGTGAAATCAATTACGAATGTAGTAGTGAGTAACGTATTTATACATACAATGGTATGGGTCAAAATCGTATGGGGTAAAATCGTACATGTACGATTTTGACCCGGATGTACTTAAGTGTATTAACCTTTTATTTTTCAAGACAGATGCCACGATGCCTCGTGATTATAAAAGGACGACTAATAGACAATCGTGGGTCGCGGAAAACATGAAAGAAGGTGTTCAAGCCGTGTTTGATGGGACTATGGGGTACTTCAAAGCTGCTCAAATGCCGTGGTGCCGAAATCCATACGGTATACGGTTTTGTCCATGCCGTGGGGCAAAACCGTAAAACGTCGAAGAATTATTTTTGCTATTTTTTTTCAATTTACTCTTTAATTATCTAAGTTAAAATATTGTGGTTGCGTACCTTATAAGACTGGTTAAAAATAAATGTTGATTTAGTACATCTGTGTTTTAAAATTATTGATCAGCATCCACAAACCCTTAGCTATACGGCTTTGCCCCGGTCTCCCCTATTATTAACGACATATTGCACACATTGGTCTGCGCTGCACTTGCATGGTTTTTTCGGCTGATTAACAGTTTGATAAATTTCAATTTTGATTGTCCTGGATAACGGAGATATGTTTCCAGCTTTTGTTTTGGTATATGAGTATGCTGGAATCTTCTTGCGCTTTTGATGGGGTGATGAAAATTCCCCCTTTCTCTTTAAATTGAGTTTTTCGGGCTTCTTTGGTTCATTTTGCGAATATGGGATAAAATTAAAAAGTTCCTCAGAATCCTGAAACAAAAAGAAAATATAAATAAATAATTTATATAAAATATAATAATTAATGATTAAACGAACTTACCTGTAAGTGAAGTTCTATCCTAATTATACGAAGAGCTTTGTCCGAGGGATTAGCATTAGGTATACTTGTAGTAACAAATACGGTGTCGCCTTTTCGCACTGATTTTTGAGGTAGGTAGATCGTTTTTTTTTTTTTTTTTTTTTTTTTGTGGGTATCCTTAACTCACCCATCTTGCTCGAGCGCAGCACTCGTCATTTAGTACGGAGCATCAATCCTGTCGATCGATTATACACGTAATACAAATGTTGATATTTGCATGACCAGGGGATAGGCCCGGTGGACCGGGAGGGTGGGATGCTAATCCCTCGGACAAAGCTCTTCGTATAATTAGGATAGAACTTCACTTACAGGTAAGTTCGTTTAATCATTAATTATACTCGAGCTTTGTCCTCAGGATTAGCATTAGGTATACTTGTAGATGTTGAGACTTAATGAAAATATCAACACATTAGGTATAATGCAAATTTATTTAAATACTTATTTAAGTATTTAGAAATGAGCATACATAAGTATCATTAATATGAACAACAAAGGCACCATACTTTTGGTATAAATAAAATTATAAAGTACGTGATTAGTTTTATAACGCAATTAATGATTAATTTTGATCAATAATTGATACTTACTTGGGTACAAATAATCATACAAGCATCATTAACAAGAAATTATGTTAAGTGAACAAAATGGTACTATACTATGGTAAAAAATAAGGTGGTTAGTTTTACAAACTTATTAATTATTTCAATATTAATGAATAAGTCCTAATCAGACAAGACACTATTAGCAAAGGAGTTATGATTCTCCTGATGCTCTATAACTATATGTCTGTTATAGAAACGCCAAAAGGTATTGGAGCTGCCACTCCAACCAGCTGTCTTCCTAATCAAATCCAAACCAAACTGATACCCATTTTATGAGCTTTAGAGGTGGCTGCGTGTCTAGTACTGTGTGCAGTAAACACAGAAGTATCTATACCACAGCTGTAAAGAATATTCTTTATCCACCTACTCAGAGTTTGTGATGTAACAGCCTTATGAGGCTTTTTAAGACTAATAAATAAGTGAACTTCACTGCCACGTAGTGGGTTCGTCATCAGCAGGTAAGAATTTAGTGTAGTAGCTGGACATATGGCTGGTTTATCTCTAAAAAATGGTAGGATGAGAGTAGGTTGAGTAGCCCCGTCACGGGACGTTTTTATTAGGTCGGGAATTTTTATTTGAATTTCATTTGAAAGAACTTCTATGTTGTTGATGTTTATTTTGGAAATAGTCTGGACTCTGTGTGCGGTAATTAAGGCAAGGAGCGTTGCAAGTTTTTTAGATAATTTTTCTAGGTTTAGATTTAGGTTTAGGTTTAGATTTTCTATTGGGATACCAGGACGTTAAATAGTTAAGAACTAGGGAGACATCCCAAGTAGTATTGTACTTGGGCAGAGGAGGTCTTAATCGGTAAATCCCTTTTAAGAACCGTTTTATCCGGTGATCGTTCCCTAGGTCTAGATCGGAAATTAAAGAGAGAGCGGACCTACAGCTATTTAAAGTTCCATATTGAGCACCAGATTCGTATTGCTGAGTAAGGAAATGTATGACTGTTGGAACAGAAGTTACGTATAAGTCAGTATGATTTGATTTACAAAACAAAAACCATTTTTTAAGACAGGTGTCGTACTGTTTTATGGAATTGTCTGATAGCGAGGCCATCATAATAGGAATTGAGTTTGTAGGTACACTTTTTCTCAGGAGCGACGTCCGGATAATATCCCGGCAACCAGGGTAATCTTCTGATGAACATCTCGGTTGCTGGAATGGGAAATGATTATGTTATCACTGGGTTTAAAAACTAGAGTGTTAGACACTAGTAATTTTTTAAACAAGGGAAACCATGCCTGTGTAGGCCAATGGGGAACTACAATAATGCCCTCTGCATGGTCGTTTTCAATTTTTCTAAGTGTTTTTAATATTATGGAAAAAGGTGGAAATCCGTAAAAATAGAAACTGTTCCAAGAAATAGTAAATGCGTCTACTTCATAGGCGTCGGGGTCCCGATGCCAGGATATGTATTTTTTACATTTTTTGTTTAACCTACTGGCGAAAATATCTATCTCGGGGATACCGAATTGTTTTGTTACGCGCATAAAGGCGTGATCAGACAGCTCCCATTCGATGTCTGGATGAACGCGACGAGACTCGGCATCTGCGATAGTATTATCCGTGGAGCTTATATATGAAGCAAAAAGTATTATTTTTCTTCTTTCACACCACTGCCAAATATGTTTTGTAACGTCAGTTAGGTGAGGAAACTGAATACCACCCATACGATTTATATATGATATGGCGGTGGTATTATCGATTCGTAATAAAATTTGGCAGTTATAACAAAATTTTGCAAAAATTTTTAGTCCAAAGAAGGCAGCGAGGATTTCTAGATAATTGATATGTCGCGAGCGTTCGCTGTCAGACCACATACCACTAGCCCGTTCCTCCCCACAGGCTGCCCCCCACCCCGTTGTTGAGGCATCGCTGTAGATAACCAAATCACACAAATAGTAGTAAACAAAATCAAACAAAACCTGTTTTGTTTGATTTTGTTTACAGAGTTATTAATTGCTCGTGACCACCAATCTAGATCCGGCAGTATAGACGGGGGTATAGACGTATATTTATCGTAATTGTTATCATCTTTTATGTTAAGGTATTTACAGCGTTCGAGTTCCTTAGTGTAAAGCCAGCCGTATTCGACGGCAGGGCAGGCAGATGTAAGTAAACCCACGAGGCGAGCAAATTCTCTTACTTTACAGCGTGTAAGTATTTTAAATTTTTCTATTTCTTTTTTGATTTTTTGAATTTTTTCGTTAGGCAAGGAAACGTGTAAGTTCTCAGTGTCAATTATAAATCCCAGGAATTTACAGTTTGTTTTAGGGTATAATGCACTTTTTTCTTTGTTGATAATAAAACCCAAAGATTGTAAAAAATCTATTGTGTAAGAGACTTGACTCGCGCATGACTCATACGTATTTGATATTAGTAATATATCATCTAGGTAGATAGTAGATAGGAAGCCACACGACCGAAGTAAACTAATAACCGGTTTCATTACTTTAGTGAACACTAACGGAGCAGTATTGAGGCCGAAAGGTAAGACATTAAATTGGAACAGTTTTCCATCGAATTCAAATCTAAGGTATTTTTTATGATCGTCATGTCAAGAAAAATCCGTCAAACTACAGACCCATTTCTATTCTCCCGGCTCTAAGTAAAATATTCGAAAGGATCATGCTTGATCAGATGTTAAACCATTTCAACTTAAACGATATACTGCACGACCGTCAATTCGGCTTTACAAAGGGTAGGTCCACTACGGACGCAAGTGCGCGGCTAGTCACTCAGATTTTGGAAGCCTGGGAGAGTTCGCAGGATGCCGTCGGTATATTCTGTGATCTCTCCAAGGCGTTTGATTGTGTGGACCACGATACACTCATTTCTAAGCTGAGACACTACGGCATTCGTGGAAAATCTCTTGAACTTGTCCGGTCTTATTTATCCAACAGACAGCAAAAAGTGGATGTCTGCGGCTCAACATCTTCGGGGACAGTTGTAAAAATGGTCGTGCCTCAAGGCTCTATACTGGGTCCATTTCTGTTCCTAGCTTATACAGGGTTATAAGTAAATCACTAACAACCTCTCAGGACCATATTACTAATATCATAAACTAAAACTTTTGTTCTATGACTTTTAATAATTCTCAGATTTTAGTTCATCAAAATTTTCACACAAAAATTAAAATATTTCAAGTGTACGCTCTAAAAGTTACGAAGTCTATGCGAAGCACAGTAAACAGTAGTACAAAAGACAGCGGAGGGGAGCGGGGCTCGGGTGGGGGGGGGGGGAGCGTTTGACCTATTTACGAGCGGCCGTCAGTCGTTTTTATGCGCCCGCGTCTACATACGTGTCCTTGTAGCGAAATTCGATGGTGCGAACGTAACTATCTTTACAGTATGGCGTATCGATATTCAAATGTCGAGTACACGGAAATGGTGCGAATGCTGGCTAGGTGTGAAGACAATGTTTCGGAAGCCTGTCGCCAATACGCCATACGATTCCCAAACATCCCTACACCTAGCTGAGTAACAATGCTAGCCGCCACACAGCGGTTACGAGATTACGGGCAATTCCGGCATGCCATCAGGGATAGTGATCGTCCACCGAGGCACACAGTACGTGAAGAAGACGATATTTTGTTTTTTTTTATTTGACCTTTTCGTAAAAAGGCGGGAAATCGTAGCGTAGCGATTTACCAATTCAAAAGTATGACTAGATACGAGAATAGTGCGCGGGAGGCGTAGGGTAGGTAAAGATCTTGCATTCATTCTAAAAATGCAAACCCTTCACCAAACGAATTTATTGTAATGAGTGATAATCTCGACTCGTCCGCACACTCTAAGGTCGACTAATCGCTCGACTGGTCTCGATCGGGCCTTTTGTTGATGAAGAAATGGAAGGGGCGTGCAAATTTTATCACTATAGCAAAATAGAGTTGAAATGTGTTAGATAGACCAATGAAATCTTGTAGGTTTGTTTTTGGCAAATGTATTATGTTTTATAAAAAGTCATAGAACAAAAGTTGTAGTTTATGACGTTAGTAATACAGTCCTGCAAGGTTGTTAGTGATTTACCAATAACCCTGTATAAATGACCTTCCATTTGTGTTGTCTGATATTTCGGATGTTATTTTGTTTGCGGATGACACTTCCCTTGTCTTTAAAGTTAAGCGTAAGAACCCCAATGTTAGTCACATTAATGAAAGCCTAGAAATTCTCTCCAAATGGTTCGCAGCCAACAATTTATTATTAAACGCTTCCAAGACTAAATGTCTTAAGTTCTGTTTGCCTAACGTCACTGCGGTTGAAACAAATATAATGCTCGATAAGAGCAAATTAGAGTTAATGAACAGTACAGTATTTTTGGGCATTACCATTGACAGTAAATTGCAATGGGGTCCCCATATATCCTCCCTATCAGGGCGACTTGGTTCTGCTGCTTTTGCAGTCAGAAAAATCAGACAACTGACCGATGTAGCTACGGCCAGGCTTGTATACTTCGCCTATTTCCATTGCGTGATGTCATATGGCATTTTGCTATGGGGCGCAGCGGCTGATGTCCAATCAATTTTTGTTTTGCAAAAAAGGGCGATCCGAGCGATCTATGGCATGGGCTCTCGCGAATCTCTTAGAGAATTCTTTAAGGAAATTAATATACTTACATTACCTTCCTTGTATATTTTTGAAAATATTATGTTTGTTCGCAAAAACATCCATAAATTCACAGTTAAAAGTGACATTCACCAGATAAATACACGTAACAAACATAAATTAGTGGTTTCCAAGTTTAGGCTAACAAAAACAAATAAGTCGTTCTTAGGGAATTGTGTACGTTTTTATAACAAGCTACCTAAATGTATCCTTGATCTCACTGATAAAAAGTTTAAGAATGTAGTTAAAAACATTTTGATTAAAAAGGCGTATTATAAAATTCAGGATTACATTAATGACAGTGATGCCTGGCGTTAAATTAATATTGTTTTTTATTTTTCTTTTTCTCTGCACATGTGGCTTCCCCGGCGACCACGGGCACGGGAGTGCCTCCGCCCAGACCAGCCAAGCCCAAGCCAGCAAGACCCCAAATTGCATTATATAATAACTTGGTTTCCCAATATATTTTTTCTTTGAATTGTATAAATTATTTTTCCAGTAACGATTGCACTAAAATTATTTTGTATAATTTATTAATACATTTTTAGCTCAATTTGAATTGTATAACATTCTCAGGACTAGATAGAAAACTGTATGTTTGTAATTATTTTTATTTTCTTTTAAAAAGAGTGTCCATGGAGTTTCTTGCCGGTTCTTCTCCATGAGACCAACTCTTTGGAACCGTGCACCTAACTTTGACGTTTCGAAAGAGCTTTCATAGGCCTATTTGAAATAAAAAATTTTGAGTTTGAGTTTGAGTTTGAGTTATGTATAGGGATCAAAAAATAAGCGTCTTTAAGGTCAATAGTGCTCATAAAATAACCTTTGTTTATAAGATTTATAGCTGTACGTAGATCTTCAAGCTTAAAATGTTTTGTTGAAATAAATTTATTTAGAGATTTAAGATTTAGAATAAATCTCGTCTTTCCGTTAGGCTTTGGTACTAGAAACGTAGGTGATACGAATTGACCATCACAGGGATCGCATTCTTCGATTGCACCGATCAATAAAAGCTCTTTTATTGAATGATTCATTTGTACTTTCTCAACCGAAGTAAGTATTTTTACCATAGGTGGTGAGTGTTGTATTACAGGTTGCGAGAAGGGAATGCGATAACCTGTGACCCAAGACAGTATAGTCTTATCATTAGTGATAAGGGACCATTGGTATAATAATTAGATAGTCGTCCGGCGTACATTACCGTGTCTAGCGGCGGCCGCGGCTCGTTGCTGGACGCGATGACTGTTTCGAGGAGGGCTCGTGCCGATTCCTGGGTGCAGGTTCCTTTCGCCTCTGGGTTCCCTTCGACCTGTGGCTCTGGGGAGGGGCTCGCCAGTTTAAATGATTTTTCTGTACGTTTGGGTTAGTCACTTTTTTAGCAGGCTGTTTGGGAGGTGCAGGTTTCATGTCGCCTCCTGTTTTGTTAATAGCTTTTGCAGCTTTAAGCGTATCTGCTAGCTGAGCACTAAAAAGGAAATTATCAATTTTTGTCGCCTGAAGCTGATCTTTAAGTTCTTTTTTCATAACGAAGAGTATAAAGTTCCTCCTCACAAGCGAATCAGAGTTTTGGCTATCGCATAATATTTTTTGTGCATCCATTACAAGCCTAATAAGTTCCGTGGACGAGGCAGTCTGTTCAGATGATATAAGCAAGGTGAGGGCTTGCGCAATACAGGTTATAGCGGATGCTATTTGCTTTTGTTTGTTTTCAATACCCTTGTCCCTTTTGTGGACAGTTTCAGGGATGGCAACTTTTACCTCCGGATTCAGTAAGGGCGCATCGATCAAGGTGCAGTTAACGGGAACCAGGTATTTATCCAAAAGTTCCTTCCGGGCTTCCTTAGACAGACCTGAAGTAGCCACGTGCTGGAGACGTACGGCCAAGTCAGGTTGGATGTCGTTTCCATAGACTCTTTTCTGGAAGGGGTCCTCACCAAGCAGTTGCATAATCTCATCGTTAATTTGAGGTGTCACCTGCGAGTCTGGGGGTGCAGGCTCTGTCCCTGTGACATAGATGTTCGCGTCAACTGTCGCTGGGGCTGGCGGCGATTCCACGGTATCGGCCACGGCGGGACCCGGCGGAGGCGGTGGCGGCGGCACGGCGGGTGACGGCGGGGCGGTGCGCTGCGGCGGCGGGTATGGCGGAGCGACGTGAGGAGCGGCACTTGTTGACGGTTCAGGTTCGATCGCAGGTGCACCTGGGATTGACGTGATTCATGGTAACATGTTTGTCCATATATCTACGTCATATGGGTTAAGTGACAGTCCCTAAGACTGCCCGCAGAACCCTCACAAGGTGAGTAGGTAGGTGTAAAGTGACAGTCCCAGAGACTGCCCGCATTACTTGAGCTATGTAAGTAGCAGAGTGACATTCCCATAGAATGCCCGCAACACCACATTATATAGCATAAGGTGAATATTGTAAAGTGACAGTCCCAAAGACTGCCCGCATTACTTGAGCTATGTATGTAGTAGAGTGACATTCCCATAGAATGCCCGCAACACCACATTTTATAGCATAAGGCGAATATCGTGAAGTGACAGCCCCAAAGACTGCCCGCAACACTATTTCTTACACCTGAACTATGTATTTGGTAAAGTGATAACCCCACAGGTTAACCGCAGTACCATTTAAAATAAGCACATGTTAGGTAGGTGTACTAACCTTCAATACAAAACAGGTCCTGGTAAGCGTGAGGGCGCGCGACGGGGCTGCGGCCTGGTCCCGCGGAGCTATCACTCGACGAGCACGAGGTGCAAGACGACGATGACGACGTGGAGGACAGGCGGTGGCGTGTCACGTGTTGTCGATCTTTCCGAGCGCGCAACAATTTTTCTAACGACTTCACTTTTTTTGCTAACGATTCATAGTCGTGCTCGATACGAGAACGAGAACGTTTTCCCATTTTTATGTGCGAAGCGGCGGAGCACTGAAATGTGAATGACGAGTGCTGCACTCGAGCAAGATGGGTGAGTTAAGGATACCCACAAAAAAAAAAAAAAAAATCGATCTACCTACCTCAAAAATCAGTGCGAAAAGGCGACACCGTATGTGTTACTACAAGTATACCTAATGCTAATCCTGAGGACAAAGCTCGAGTATAATTTAGTAATATTAACATAACATTATCAAAGTAAAATAATCATACTCACCGACATTATTTGAGTATCTTACACGTTTACACGAGCCGTCTTGTCTGAAGCGTGCCCGCAACTTGTCGCGTGCAGGCTGATGAGGCAACTTCGATGACGGTCGGGGAGGACAAGTTTAAACACGTTCCCGTGCTACACACTAATAAATTAGTAAGAGTAGCGATGCATGGCATCGGTCAAATTTGACGGTATTGTTGTTTAAATTATAATATATAGGTACCTATATAATATTAAGTAATCGATAACTTGTATCAGTAGGGTATAATAGGGGGCTTCTTACCCAATGGGGCACCCAATTATACCCTACTCTTGCAGACTCTGTCCGGAGGTTTCCGTATTTGTTTTCGTACCGATGGCGGTGGTGTCTTCAACCTAAATAGACTCAAGGCTCGCACAAGAGTGTCTCATGCGACTATCACTGAGATGATGTATGCAGATGACTTATGTTTTGTGGCGGAATCCCCAGATGGGCTGCAGAGGCTTATGTCGAGACTACTGCAGGCATGCAGCAGATTTGGCCTGGAGATAAATGTCAAGAAAACCGAAGTCATGGCACTTGATACTGTGAACAGTGCCAGTTGACATTAGACTCGGAGATGTCTCGCTTAAGCAAGTAAACCAATTCAAATATCTTGGCAGCACCATAACATCCAGGTGTCTCCTTGATAACGAAGTCAACAGCCGAATAGGAGCAGCTGCTGCAGCTTTTGGTAGACTTCGCGCCAAGGTGTTCCGCTCACATGACATAAAGCTCTCTACAAAAGTAGCTGTGTACATGGCAATAGTTCTGCCAAATCTCCTATATGCCTCTGAGACTTGGTGTCTATACCGCGAGCATATTCGGACATTAGATAGATTCCATCTAAAATGCCTACGTGACATTATGTGCATCCAGTGGTTGGATCGTGTTCGTAACACGGAAGTACTTAGACGCGCTAATGTCAGCGGTATTGAGGCCTATCTAATGCGTCGACAGCTGCGCTGGGCTGGTCATGTCTCCCGGATGTCAGATGTCAGAGTAGCAAAGCGCGTCTTCTACTCAGAACTGGAGACTGGCAAGCGTAAGCAGGGTGGTCAACGTCTGCGGTACAAAGATGTGCTGAAACGCCATATGAAGAGATGTGACTTAGATCCGTCACACTGGGAGGCTATGGCGGCAGATAGGACCAAATGGAGGCGGACTATTAAGGACAAGGTGTGCGAGTTTGAGAGCCGACGGAGAGAACAGCTCGACGCTAGGCGAGATGAGCTGAAGGCCCGACCACCCGCGGCCATACAATACACCTATATCGGAGGAGTGCTGACTTGCAGTGAATGTGGACGGACATTCACTGCAAAAATTGGCTTTGTCAGTCACTGGAGAGCACACCAGCGAAGCTCTCAAAATTAAGCGCAGATCCAAGTCGCTGTGGCCGAAATCGGCCAGGATCAATATATATACTGTGCTGTGTATGTGTTGTTGCAGATTAACACACGAGGACGTGTGTCCTGTCAGAATGGCCGTGTCGGAGACTGTCAATAGTACGGACACTAAACGTCACCCAAGCGCGCCCTCTAGCGGCGTTTCCGGTGAAACAACATTTTGGCGCGCTTGGCAGAGTGGTGGCGGTCAGCGTGGCGTCCGCGGAGCTCAGTCTTAGCTCAGTCTTGGTCGAAGCTTCGTCGAGTCTTCGTGGAGTTGTCGCGTTACTGCCTTTCGTTACATGTAGTGTATCTGGTGTTATTGCCTAGCGTGGTAGTACCTAAACTTATTGTAAGTCTTGTGATTTTTGAATTGTAATGGTTCTTCTATGGTATGGTATGGTATGGTATGGTATTATGGTCTATGGTATGGTTCTTGTGGTATTTGTATGGTTTTGTAATGGTTGGTATGTGTTGCTGGGGAGTTTGTTCCGCCACTTCTTCTCCCCACCTAGAACACGTAGGAAGTGGTGAAGGGCGGGCGTTTTGGGGGCTGTCTTTTGTTCTGACTAATTTGAATAAACGTTTGCATTTTGAGTTTGTTTGACTTTTGAGTTTCTTTGAGTTATCTCTTTGCTTGATTACCCTAACTGATGTCGGACGATAGTGCCATCCTGATGTTTCGCCCCTCCGACATATACAAAAGAATCGGTATCTGTATAACATAGCTGCACTCGATTTTCATAAAAAGGCTTGATAATATTATAATGAAAGTCATACATGTGTGACTTAGAAAGTTCTAAAACGCTAAAGCCAATATAAATAGGTTTATCCAAAATTATTTCGTTTGGTTTCATTTGGATAGCAACTAAATTTTCAGATAAAATAGTTGCACTATGGAAATAAGGGTTAGCTACAAGTCTCTCAGCGGATATTGATTTCTTGGTTCGATTAAACGTATCGGACCATTGATTAACTAAATGAACAGTTACTCTAGCTTCAGTGTTTTCTAATGTTTTACCGAAAACACTGATATACTGTTTTAAATACGAACTCTGTCTAAAAGTAATAACTCTGTGAATTTTACGTAGTTCCAACCCTTGCTCTAAACACTTTTTTAAATGAACGTAATGTATTACATATTTATACTTCCTACTAATATTATAAACGCGAAAGTTTGTATGTATGGATGTTTGTTACTCTTTCACGCAAAAACTACTGAATGGATTTTAATGAAACTTTACAATAACATAGCTTATACATCAGAATAACACATAGGCTACAATTTGTAAACATATTGTTCGAAATACTAAACCTTTGCAGACGAAGTCGCGGGCACCAGCTAGTATTATATAAAGGACAATGGGCACAAATATATGGGACCTGGTATACCCCACCAATAGGAATGTCATATATATCATTGGATAGGCCTTTTTATGTAGAACAATATTTACTATGACAGCTTTGCTGAAATGTTTGTCCGTTCTGAGATATAGATCAAAAACTGTGCAAAAGTTAGAACTAAGTAATCTATTGATACCTCAAGTTTTTAAAGGAAAATCTAAGTACTAATAACTTTAAGTCTTGTAAGTACTACTGTGCCCGTTAGGATCCATAATCGTTACTATTATGTAGCATTTCAACCTTTTATTGTACCAACTGGATGTTGGGCGTAGTGAGAAACCGCACCAATAGGAAAGTCATACATATCATTGGATAGGTCTTTTTAACTGGAACAACATTTACTATGACAGCTTTGTTCTATTGTTTGTCCGTTCTGAGATATAGATAACAAACAATCTTAAAACTGATGCTAATCAATACTATAATCTGATTTTCTTTCATACAAGACTTACACTTAGTAGTTCTTAGATTTTCCTTTAAAAACTTGAGTTATCAATAGATTACTTAGTTCTAACTTTTGCACAGTTTTTGATCTATATCTCAGAACGGACAAACATTTCAACAAAGCTGTCATAGTAAATATTGTTCTACATAAAAAGGCCTATCCAATGATATATATGACATTGCTATTGGTGGGGTATACCAATCTGCCCATTGTCCTTTGCAATTAATTTTTTTGCTTTGCCTCCTGGGGGAATACATTTTTCGGGACAAAATGGTAAATCATTATATTTTTTTAATTTATTGAAATAAAAGCCAACATGGACCAATTACAAATTATAGCATAACATAATCATAAATATACATAAAATTAAAAAAAATATACAAATACATTTAAAATAATATTTCCACGTTAGCCCGTACATGTACCATGTCACAGTGATACACGTACAGGCAGTCAAAACGCTCTGCAAATGCGCTCAGGATACTATTTGGGCTGACCCGCACCCTGCGCACCAGGGATGTGCACCGCTTGCGCATGGTTGTATAAAAACAATCCACGCGCGCTTCGGCGAACATCCCCGAAGCGCTACAGAAGCGAGGCAACCCCAACAGCATCCTGAATGCATTATTGTACTGGACGCGTAGAGCGCTGTACTGCTTTTGCATATAATTCACCCACAGACTGCTCGTGTAGAAGGACGTGCAAAATGCCCTGAACAGGGTGATTTTGACGTCTCTTGAACAACGAGCAAATCTGCGTGCTATCATATTTGCTCGAACAGACAACGCTCTACGCTCCCTTTCCATGTCAGTGTCGTCTTTCAAGTCCGGGGTAAGAATGTGCCCAAGGTATTTAAATTGTTCTACCCTATTTAGGGGATACCCATTCAATTTAATTTGAGGTGTTTGACTTAAGGACCTTCCCCGAGCCTGAAAGACCATCCACTCACTTTTCTTTACGTTGTACTGCAACCCGTGTTGGCTGGCATATTTTTCGCAAATGTCAAGCAGCTGCGACAATCCACCTGCAGAAGCACTCAGCAGCACCATGTCGTCCGCGTAGCTAATATTATTAAGGCATATTCCATCAATATGGCAGCCGACATGTGTGCCGCTGAGCTCCTCGACCAGTGCGTTTACATACAGGTTAAAAAGTTTCGGCGAAGTCAGCCCCCCCTGCCTCACGCCGCTCTCCAACCTGTATGGTGTCGAATACGCCCCCGACCACCGAACAACGTTGATCTGGTTCCCATACCAATATTTAAGAGTACGGATTAGTTCCTCTGGCATAGGTATTTGATGTAATTTTTGCCATAGAATATCGTAGGAAACCAGATCAAATGCTTTCGACAAGTCAAGAAAACAACCAAAAATGGGCGTATTTTTATCTGTGTAGTATTTGATAGTTTGCTTCAGACACAATATAGCCGTCTCAGTTGAAAGACCTGACTTGAAACCAAATTGGTTGTCGTGTATGTGTACTTTATCAAGCTGAGTGTTCAGCAAACTGTCAAACACCTTTGCGACAATCGTAGCCAAAGAAATCGGACGATAATTGCACTTGTCACTAATGTCACCGGTTTTGTTTTTGACAACTGGCACCACCACAGTCTTCATCATCTGCGCAGGTAAGTATGAATGCCCCACGCACAAAGAGTAGAAAATCGCTAGCACTCTAGGCATATGACTTCCCGCGTACCTTAGGTGTTCAATGCTTAGGTTGTCATGGCCCGGAGACTTACCTCGTGACATTGATTTAATCGCCCATCGGACTTCCTTGGCCGTAAACCGGACGCTGACTTTCCGACCACTACAGTCATCAGCGCTCGACGACTGTGTTGGTGCCAATGGTGACTTAACAGTAAAATGGTCCCTAAACAAGTCCGCTATTCCCAGCAGGTCAGAGGTACCATTGACACTCACAGGGAGACCCGGCCTGCTATTAAGTTTGTTTGTAGACTTCCAGAAACTACGGAAGTCGCTTCTGGAATGATGCGATGCAAGTATATCCATTTTAATTTGGTCCGTATGGTTCTGACACCAACGTTAACGTGATTTAAAAATTTTACGAGTCGACTGCATGTCTTTCCACACGCGACCTTCCGCTGGCTTGCCGTACAATACCCACAACTGAAACTTTTCCCTGGCCGCCCTGTGAGCATCACTTACGTGCCTGTTCCAACCGAGAACCGGCTTCCTGCGTCTGGGCACACTAGACGATCGATTATCATTCGCTGCCTGACATAATATTTGAATTATTTTATCATACATACTGTCAATAACAAGTCTGTGGTCCATATTATTACATACATAGTCACAACATTCGGTCATTTCAATAGGTAAGTCAATTAATTTTAAATTATTATTACATAAATTACTGTACATGTCACATTGTTCAGAGCTTCTGTCACCCCAGCGCACTCCATTATATTGTATACAATTATTATGAAATTTAGGTTTGATGTCATCTAACAAAATGTCAATCTCTAGAGGAAAATGATCGGACCACAGTACGTCTTCCTTAACTTATACACTTATAATAGTTTCCCGAGCTGATTTAGTGACTATACAATGATCAAGCCATCGCTTCGATCTGTTCGCGTCGCTTATAAATGTACAAGTTCCGGAATCCAACCCTAATAGTTCGATGTCCGCACATAACCACTGTGATTCTACACAAAAACTCTGTTGTAATGTTATTACTACTCTGTTAATGTAAAATTATGATGGTCATGTAAATGCTCAGGATACAGAAGATCAACTTCTAATATGTATCCCCAGTCGGCATCATCCTCAACATTTTTGATATGTAAATTAGCTATTTCGTTTTCAGTAAGAAATCTGAAACTAGAATAAGCAATCCAAATATACTATGAAGCAGTTAGGCTCTGATGAATTATATTCTTGCATATACTTATGGTTAGCTTTTGCGTACCGTCGGGAACACATACACAATCCCCCACGTATACCACTTTGAATAATTCTGACGATAGCCAAGTCTGACACGAGTTCTAACGTGACCCCAGTTTTTAGCAACATTGCATCAAATGATAAACTAGGGGCAATTATGTAAAAGCCGGATCCAGTTTGTAGTATTTTTTACATGTTTTTCGAAAACTTTGGAATATATCTGACAGCAAAAGTACGTCCGTTTTTAAGTATAGATCTGTATATTCCCCTAAATTATTTATGTTGAATTCGCTCCAAACTGTCTGAGCGTGATTATAATCTTGTTCACTAATGTCTTCGTTGGTTAAGGAATTATGAAAATGATACTTAGACGGTAACGATTTCTGTTCATAACATTTCCAATCTGTCATATAATCATAAGGGTATATACCTTTTCGTGTCAACAAATTAAACTGATTTTTGTCAGGAAAATGAGTTCGAAGATTAACATAATCTTCTACCTGTAGTGTTTTAGCAAGTTTATCTAAACTAGTGCCTAAAAAGTTAAAGGAGTCTAGAAACCTTAATTGTATATAATCATCACCAATTTGTATAAACTTTGTGAATGCGATATATTTTTCCTTGGTCTTGGGTATTATTTTAATTTGTCCCGGAATTTCACCTAACTTTTTTATAAATAAGTGACAATCATATCCCGATAAATTATGAAAAAATACGGGAACAAATTTTGGTACTCTACAAGGTGTTGATTTGCATTTGTGCCATACTTCAGGAGGAGGTCATAAAATACGTAAATAATCGATTGGAATTACAGTGGACGGGAAATAGCTAATATGTACTGCTTTTTTTGTCATTGTAATGTCGTAGTATTTCAGAATTAATCCAATTTTATGAATGAAAATTATGAATGATCGTTGCGTATGCTTTGTGTTTGCGTTTGTGTGAAGGCACAGCACGGTTTTACGGCCAGTAACACACGCGCCAAGTTCAAATACGGCTATATGACATTGACGGAATTCCGAAAAAAAAATAATAAAAAAAAATTACGTACCAATTTTTTTATTGATTTGGGTCGAGAATCATTAGCATAATCACGTCCTTGACTATGGCACGGATGCAAATCAACAGCTTGTATATTGTAGATTAAAATGCTGATGTGCTGCACCTCGGTATCGACCTGTTATATGACAGTGGTCCCTAACCTGTTGGGACACCTGCAACAGGTTATGGGCTTCTCCCTATCTGTAAAGTGTAGTACAGTGAAAATACAAAGTAAATTAGCTAATCTTGTTCATTAAAACGTATAACCTAAAAATTGAGCACGCGGTCGCCGAAGTTTTTATATTTCAGCTATAATCTCTTGATAAAATGATATCAAACAATGGGTCATTGGTACAAATTGAAAAACTTACTGGCCGAGATAATGGGACAAGCTGGAGTTTCGCAGTGCAAGCATACCTGGAACTCGATGATTTATGGGATTGTGTCCAAGGAACAAATACTGACCCAAAGAAAGAAAAAAAAGGCTAAATCAAAAATAATATTACTAATCGATCCAATAAATTTTATACATATCCAGGATGCGACTACATCAAAACAGATTTGGGAAAATTTATCAAAAGCATTTGAAGACTCTGGTTTACTGAGAAGAGTTGGTTTATTGCGAGACTTAATTAACAGTAATTTAGAAACAAGCACCAGTGTAGAAGATTATGTCAACAAAATCATGAGCTCAGCTCACAAGCTCAGAAATATTGGATTCACAGTTGACGATGAATGGCTCGGGACTTTGATGCTGGCAGGTTTACCCGAAGAATACAAACCTATGATTATGGGTATAGAAAGCTCAGGAGTAAAAATAAGTGCAGATATGATTAAAACTAAACTTTTGCAAGAAATAAAAGCTACACCAAGTAATTCAGCTCTGTACACTAGTAATAAAAATACTCAAGCTAAGTTCAAAAACACTCAGCATCAGTCAAAGTCAAAAGGTCCAAGATGTTTTAATTGTAACAAATATGGACACCTTGGTAAAAATTGTTGGTTTCAGAAAAATAAATCACAGAGTAAAGAAAATAATAAAGGTTTTGTCGCAGCTTTCTCAGCCATGCAACTGAATGATTGTATTAACTGGTATGTCGATTCAGGTGCTTCGATGCATATGACAATGCATAAACATTTACTACAGAATGAAACAATACCACCGATATCCACAATCAAAATTGCAGACAATAAAACTTTACATGTTGAAAGCTGCGGTGATGTGATACTTCACATACCTAATAAAGATGGCACCGGCAGTGAAATATTAGTGAAGAATGTTTTATATGTGCCAAAGCTGTCTACAAACTTATTATCAGTTAGTAAAATAATAAAGTCTGGTTGTACAGTGGAATTTGATAAAACTGGCTGCTCAGTGTATAATTCAAATAATCAAAAAGTGGCCACAGCAAATCTAATAAATGATACATATAGATTGAACATAAATTACAGTAAAATATTCGCCATGTCAGCAAAAGCAGAGTCAATTACACATCTATGGCATCAACGTTTGGGCCATCTAAATGATGTTCACAAGTTACCTAACTGTACGACTGGTGTACAACTATCATCACAGAAAGAAAAGTATCTATGTATTAGCTGCATAGAGGGTAAGCAAACAAGGTAATCATTTCCAAGCAATGGCTCCAGGGCAAATGGGTTGCTAGAGCTAGTCCACACAGATGTATGTGGCCCGATACAAGTTGCTTCGATTGGCGGTGCCAGGTATTTTACAACTTTTATTGATGATTTTTCAAGAAAAGTCTATGTTTACATAATTAAAAGTAAATCAGAAGTGTTTGAAAAATTTATTGAATACAAAAACAGAGTAGAAAATGAGTTGAATAAAAAGATTAAAATTTTACGCAGCGATAATGGATTGGAGTATACTAATAACAATTTTGCTAATTATTTAAGGAAAAATGGAATATTACATCAGACTTCCAATCCATACACGCCACAACAGAATGATCTGAGCGAAAGAATGAACCGAACATTGGTTGAACGGGCAAAATGCATGATGCTTAATGCTGATTTACCGAAGAACTATTGGGCTGAAGCTGTAACAACTGCTGCATATCTAATAAACCGCTCACCCACACATGCTTTATCAGACATTACACCTCATGAAGTTTGGACCGGACAAAAGCCAGACTTGAGCAATATTAGAATATTTGGTTGTCCTGCTATGGTGCACATACCCAAAGAAAAGCGCCAAAAATTAGATGTGAAATCTCGTCAGCTAATCTTTGTTGGGTACAGTGAGTGCACAAAAGGCTACCGTTTTATAGAACCAGAAACTAATAAAGCAGTGATCAGCCGGGATGTACATTTTCTGGAAGAAAACATTAAAAGTAAAATAGTAGAATCAATTTCTTTTTCAGCACCTGAAACAAAAATAAATAATATTAATAAAGAAGAAGAAAAACAGCAATTGAAAGATAAAAATAATAATGAAAAGAATAATAAGAAAGAAGAAAAATTAACACATATATACTTACCATTGAATGAAGAAAAGTCTGAATTAATTACACAAGATGATGAAAACACAGATGAGGAAGAGCAGTCTTCTTCAGATAATATGAGTAACAATATTACAGATACCTCAAGTAATGCAGAATATGAAGATCCATTAGATGACACATACTTACCAAGTCAGAGTGTTGGCATATCACCTGCAAATGAAACAATTATAAAAACCCGTCAGCAAAAAAGAAAGTTGGAAACAAATAATGGAAGTTCATCTTTATACATTTGCATGAATGGTGAGTCTACATCAAGCCTTCTTAACAATGATCCGCAAAGCTTAGAAGAAGCTCTTGAAAGTAATGAATCTGAAGAATGGAAACAGGCAATGAAAGAAGAATATGAGTCTCTTATTCACAATAATACTTGGTCTTTAGTAGATTTACCTGATGGGAAGAAAGCTATTCCATGCAAATGGGTTTTCAAACGAAAATTTGATCATACTGGAGAAATCAGTCGTTACAAGGCTAGACTTGTAATTAAGGGTTACAAGCAGAAAAAGGGAATAGATTACAATGAGATATACGCACCTGTTGTACGATACACGTCGATTAGATATCTCATAGGTATAGCTGCAAAATACAATCTTGAAATTCATCAAATGGCTGCCATTACAGCATTTCTGCAAGGAGATGTTGATGAAGATATTTACATGTCTCAACCACCCACTTTTGATCGAGGAGAGAAAGTATGCCATTTAAATAAAGCTATATATGGCCTCAAGCAGGCCAGTAGACAGTGGAACAAAAAGTTAAACTCCGTTTTGTTAGAAATTGGCATGAAACGATCAAAACTTGATCCTTGCATTTATTTTCGTATATTGAACAAAAATGATATTTTATTTATCTCAGTATATGTCGACGATCTACTTTTGTTTTTTATTGTTCTGAAACTGGTGAAGAAATAAAGAAAAAACTCAAAGATAACTTTAGCATGAAAGACATGGGAAAAGCAAAACAATGTATTGGATTCAGAATAACACATGAAGATCAAAATAAAATATCACTGGATCAATCAATTTATATTAAAAAGATACTCAATCGTTTTGGTATGGATGATTGTAAGCCAGTCTGGACTCCATGTGACCCAAATACTCAATTAAAGAGAGCCAAAAGTGAGGAAGAAATATTGAGAAACATACCTTATCAAGAAGCTATTGGGTGTTTATTATATTTGTCACAAGGGACAAGACCCGACATAACATATATTGTAAACTCATTAAGTCGGTACAATGGACAACCCACTGCAGAACATTGGACTACACTGAAGAGAGTTTTAAGATATTTAAAAGCCACCAATGATTATAAATTAACATATGATGGTAACTCGGAAGGCAATGTTACAGGCTTTTGTGATGCTGATTGGGCCAGTCATTCTGAAGACCGTAGATCCTGTACTGGATAATTTATTTATTTATTTTTTTATTTATTTTGGTTCACCAACGATTATTTACACTGATACGACTAAGATAACATGTAATGTAACTAAATAATAGTGTAACAATCACTTATAGGTAAACTCAGCATGCATTAAAAGAAAAGAAAAGAAAACGACGTTGTACATACTGCACTTAACTTAAAATTAAACTAAATTAACAAAACAAAAAACATAACTATTTAAAACTTGTGTTAACTTTAACTTATGGTGTTAACCTATGTAACTATATAATAATTTTATAATAAATAAACTATTTAACTATTTAAAATAAAAACGAGTTAATCAGGTAAATATTTGAGGAACGAGGTTTTTAGCTTGCCTATCCCATCATAGTTTAAGTCGATTTGGTCACTGCAACTATTCACAACTTTACATAATCTGGCAATTGGAGAATTAGCCCCTAGTACAGTTTTTCTTAGCGGTGGGTAAAGCGGTGTTATTGGACGGCGAGGAATTCTTGAGGGTGCACTGAAACTGATATAATTTAATAACTGGGGACTGTCAATTTTGTGCTTTATTACTTTACATAAAAATATTGCATCGTTGAGGCCACGTCGTTTGTCTAGCGTGATAATGTTGAAGTGCTTTATTCTACCTCTGTACGATCGTATTTTCTTACAAATACCGCTGGAGTACGATAGATGCCACACGAAACGCTTTTGAACACGTTCCAGACGCAAGGAGTGCGTGGCAAAGTGCGGCCGCCAGATTACGCTGCAATATTCCAATATTCGGCGAATTAAACTATTGTAAAGATTTTTTTTTGTTTTATAGTCTTTAAACTGTCTAGCATTTCTTATGACGAACCCGAGCATGGAAGAGGCCTGTCTTATTATATGGTCTATATGTGGAATAAAGGTTAATTTACGATCAAAAATTACTCCCAGATCTCTTATTGAATGTTTTTCTTCCACTTTTACCCCGTTGATGAAGTAATCTTGTTCAATTAGATGACGCTTTCTAGAGAATACTAAATGGTAACACTTGCTTGTATTTAAATGCATTTCGTTAGCTTGGCACCAGTCAGCTAGCCGTTCTAGATCACTCTGTAACGCTAAGGCATCGTCTGGGGATTTAACTACTTTAACAAATTTCAAATCATCCGCATACATAAAGACGTTAGATTCACGAAAGCAGTCTGGTATGTCGTTGATGAAGAAATTAAATAGAACTGGGCCCAAATGGGACCCCTGAGGCACGCCAGATGAGATATTTCGTAAGTCTGATTGAAATCCATTGACAACAACAAAGAAGGACCGATTCGAAAGATATGAACTCAACCATGACAACATCATTCCTGTAATACCATAAGCCTCTAATTTGCTAATCAGTATTCCATGTGAGACTTTATCGAACGCCTTACTAAAATCAGTATAAATCACGTTGGCTTGGTACCCAGAATCTATGGCTTTAGCAATTAGCTCTGTAAACAGTATCAGGTTTGTACTTGTAGATCGAGATTTCACAAATCCATGTTGCTGTTCAGCCAAGTACAGCTTCAGTTGACTATGTATGTGAGGACATACGAGAGATTCGAAAACTTTACCCAGTGTTGACAAAATCGAAATTGGTCGATAGTTTGAAATTAAATCATCATTGCCAGATTTATGGATCGGTACGACCTTTGCTACCTTCCACTTTTCGGGAAAAACCCCAGAGCTTAACGAAGTGTTAAATATAAGTGAAAGGGGTTCTACTAATTCAGCTGCACATTCAGATATAAAAAAAGGCGGTAATCCATCGGGCCCGGCTCCCTTAGTGCAATCCAAGTCTTTTAATCTCTTATGTAAGTCCTCACAACCAATAACTAAATGCGACAACGTTAGACTATTATTTTGTAAATTATGCATGCATGTATTATTGCTATTATGTTGATTGCAATTATTTTGAGTTGGATTGTAAACAGAGAGAAAGTAGTTGGCAAAGAGCTCACAGATCTCCTTTCCCTCCATTGAGGTGGTGACACCGTCCGACATAGACACTGGATATGAACCTGACCCACCCCGTTGATTTTTAACATATGACCAAAACAATTTTGGGTTACTTTTGAGTCCATCCTCTATGTGCTTGATGTAATTGTTATAGCAGGTAGTGGCCAGGTCATCACAACGTTTGCCAATTATTTTCAACTCAATGTTGTCTAGTGGATTGTTGTACGTCTTGTAACGTTTTCTGATTTTGTTTTTACGATTTAACATTTTTATTAGCTTCCGGTTAAACCATAGCGGATATTTTCTGTTCTTTTTATGCCCATAGGGTATGAATCGTTCTATAACCGAATTCACAACGTCACAAAAGATATTTAACATCTCATTAACGTCCTGCTTCCCTTCAAGTAATTCCGCCCAGTTTAGTTCCTTTAAATATTTACGAACCGGTGTGTAATTTACTTTGCGAAAGTTGCGGTGACCACATACAGAGTTATATGGCAATTTAACTACTTCTTTTAGGCAAAGGGTAATATCAAGGGGTGGATGATGCTTATCAACGTTACAGAAAGAGTCATTACTAAGATTTACGTTGCACATTGGGTGATTACACAACACAAGATCGAGTATGCGATCAGAGCTATTTTTAATTTCGTTACATTGGCTTAGCTGATTGACATACGTAAATTCCAACAAATTAACACAAGTATTAGGAAGTTCATTGCGGTTAATTGACTTAAAATCTACTTTCCAATTAATACGACTGAAATTAAAATCGCCAATGATACATACGCTCGAATCATTAAGTTGCTCAAAGGCAGCATTACAGTTGTCCAGAAAATTATCCAAGCCACAAACGCGTACAGGTGGTGGTAGGTATACTGCACAGAGAGCTATGCGACGTAAAGTTGTAGATACCGGTAGATGTAAGATGACCCAAAGGTCCTCACCAACTCTTAAAAACCCAAAGGTACTTTCAAAGTGTACAGCACGTTTAGAATGTAGTGTTTTTTTTACTGCAATCAGTACTCCCCCACCATCCTTGCCACTCCGTAGCCCAGAGCATTCTCTATCCCTTCGATGAACATCGTATCTATTGTCAAACAGCTCGCTGCTTTGAACAGTATTATTAAGCCAAGTCTCAGTAATAATTATGACATCGTAGTTATTGCAACATACTTTCCTATAAAATGTTTGTGTTTTGGTACGCAGACCTCTGCAGTTCTGGTAAAATATATTTAAATAGTCGAATTTATTAGAATGAATATCCAAAAAGAAAGTAACGATGCATTGCTTAAACTAGTAAAATAAATATGACATTAGATCAGTTTATCTAAGGAGTCTTTGTTTTTGATCAGAACATGATCTGATTCCTCTGTCTTTCTGACAAAAATCCTACCATTCCTTACCCAGATAAACTTATATCCCTTCTCCTTCGCTTTCAGCCTAGTTGCAGCATGAAGAGATTTGTTGGAAGGAGACAAATGTTCTAGAACAAATACTGGTTTTTTGTCACCAGCTATTCCGAGGTCGCCAGTGTTCAGTTTCTCCTCGTTAGTTTTCTTCTTTTCCCGGTTGTACTCTATCACAGATGCCAGAAGGTTATCGCGAATTCTCGGTGAGGCCAGCTGGACAACAACTGACCGCGGCCGAGCATTATTAGTTTGTAGTTTGGCAACACGAGTACAATGGTGAATATCGCTGTCAGAAAGTTTGCACCCAACTACCGATCCCAACTGCTTAACTACAGTATACAGATTCTCTTGTTTTGCTTCGGGGAGGCAATGTATTTCCAGATTGTTTGAACGAGAGTGTTGTTCCAGGTAATTTATACGAGTGTTAAGATCAGAAATTGTGGTTTTTAAATTGTTATTTTCGTTTGTTAAGTTTTTCACTTCATTTTTTAAGGCTTTATGTTCCGATTGATACTCATCAAATTCCTTTGTATGAAAATTTAATGATGCTGACAACTCTCTTATATCCTTCTGATTGGTTCAAGTTTCGTGTTAACTATGTATATTGAGTATAGTAGTGTTAAATTGCAGAAGCATAGAGGTAAACTCTGCCTTCATAACTTCCTGCACAATGGCACGTACCTCATCTGAAGTAATGGAGCTCACTTTAGGTGGTGAGTTCAAGGCTTGTCTTTTGTTCCCTCTTGTGGTGGAGACATTACACATACAATATTTTTATTCTTCAGGGTGCTGCAATAAGTTGGTGCTCTAAAAAACAATTGACTATAGCCCTGTCAAGCACGGAGGCTGAGTACATGTCTCTGGCCACAGCTGTGCAAGAAGCTATTTGGCTGAAACAATTAGATGAAGACTTTTGGCCTGAATCATCAGCTATTCCTATTGTTGTTTATTGTGATAATCAAAGTGCCATTCGCATTTCAGGTAATGAAAGTTATCAACAGCGCAGCAAACACATTGATGTTCGCTACCATTTTATTCGAGAGAGGATTGCTGCCAAACAAGTCCTAGTAAAATATCAAAGAAGTCAAGACATGACTGCGGACATTTTGACCAAAGCACTGCATAGACCAAAACATGAAGCTTTCAGCAAAGCGATGGGTCTGCGTTCAGGAGAGAATGTTGGGAGAAACGCAGACATGCGCATTTAGTACGTTTAGTAACAAACAACTATACTAGTGTATAGTCTATGGTCCAAGACATAGTATGGTCTATGGTTGTAGGCACCTCTCTTCTACGATTTTGACAATTGATATAACGTGCTCTGTAATCTCTGTAATATTAATTAAGTCGCAATAAATGGTTTTCCACAGTTTAAAAGTCTTAGTCTTTTCTTATTTCAACATAACCTTATCATTCCACAGTAAATGATCACATATATGACATTTGACAGCTTGACTAAAATCAAGAGCATCTTTGTCGGTGAATTTCATGGGTTCATTTTTGGATATAATTCTATAAATGTCTTTAGCATCTTCAATTAAAAAATTTATAAATTTTGAAACACAATCTTCCCCGCGATAATTTCTATACCTATCGTCAGTAGCGTTTAATGATGACACAACATTATACCCGAATGCAGCTGGCACGTGTCGTTGTAAGTATGTCGTGTTAGCGGTATCAAATTCATCGTTGGATATTGGTTCGAGTAATGTTTCGAAATCGGCATATATGACAAATGGAATGTTTTGTTTTCGATTATAATTTGTAAATTTTAAAAATGATCCTTTTTCTGGTAAGACCGTGACAACTCCTCCGCACGCATGTGTATCACATTCACTGGACGTTGGAAAAAACAATAAGCATGTTTCGCAAAAATGTAGTTTACCGTGATGCTTAGTCATCTGATTTCTAACTAGACGAGGTAAATCTTTGATAAGACAATAGTGAGAATTAGTATTATTTTGTAAAAACAGTAAATGTATGCTCTTAGATTTATTGTTGTTTGAAGTATACAAAGGTCCTACGATTGTCCTATCATCTTTCAATCCATACACAAATATATTCAGAGACGGATTATTTTTCTCAAAAACAGCTATGTCTGAAAACGTGATTGGAAATGTTAAATTATTGACATTTAAAACATCGTTGAAGTGAGGATAGGATGAAATCCTATTAGGATGGTGAGTTGCGGGGTATAAGGCGGCTACAACAGCCCATAAGAAGCAATACTCGTCATTGTTTTGAATATTCAAACAAGCTTTTTTATTTCTGATAAATTTAGGTAATATTATATGTTTAGATCCGCCGAGAGGTTGATATTTACTTATGTTTATTTCTAAATGTGAATTGTACAGATACGTCCAACCACTATCTCTCTCTTGAAATTCCTCGATTTTCTTTAACAGTGACACAACTAATGATTTATATATTGAATCAAAATCGTAATGAAAGTGAACAATATAATTTTTTGTACTAAATGATTTCAGTTCTTGTTGATCATTTTTAAACAAAAGAAAAAAGGAAAAGAGTTCAAAATTAATTTTCACAGATGTATGTTTTTGTAATGATCGATCTATTAGATTTTTAATTTGCTTACGATTATCATTGAGAAACATTTCAGGGAAATATTTTTTTTGATCGTTAGTTGCAATGATCTTATAACTTGCAATGCGATGTTTAAACGAAGAATTAATAATAGCAATATTATCACAAAAAGGAATGGCTCTATTGTTTTTATGAACATTACTACGTAAATGACCAGACCATCGACGATTATCTACAAATACTTTGCAAACCGAACAGTGAGGCATTATTAATGGACTTTATCAAAAAATTGACTGAATCAAAAGTTAGCAGTGCGGTGGGCGCAATGACTGAGCGATCGGCTTCTGTGCTAAGTGTTGCAAGTTCGATTTTCTCACAGCACAAATATTTTTTTATGATTTACAGTTTAATGTATAGGTAAGATTATGATTTAATCACGATATTATAGAAATCGTAGTGTAGGAGAAAGATTACATTAAATAATTACAACTAATATTCATAATCTTATTAATACGTAGATATTATCCGCTTCAATAAGTCGTTGGAGTAACTTCAATAAGAAGATTGTCCAGTTGGTTATCCAGTTGTTTTTCACAGGATTGAATATACCAAATGTTTCTGAAAAAATAAAATAATATAAATGAATAAAATGATTATTGGTGACAAAACAACAAATATAATATTAGATTTAAAAATCACCTGCAAAGTATCTAATCGATACAAACAATAATGTTATTTATTATACACTTCCAATATAGTAGTATACTAACGTATTTAGCTTGAACAGGCACCTTTGCTGACCCTCAATTCGTAATTAGTAATCGCCTGAAATTAAAAATCACACTCTTGTAATAACATCAATTATAAAACATCTAATATAAAAATAAAATAATATTTTACATAATTACCTTACAATAATTCTGATAACAATTTTATTATAAATATAATTGTTATTCAGTTAGCGTCAAGTTTTATTTAAAACAAAATAGAATAGTTAATACATAGTTTTAACAAATTGAAGACATATTTTACGTGCAAGTAATACCTAATGTGTGCATTGTCAAAAACAAAAGTATCATATTAATATTCGATGCATCCGGTCCAGTTTACCTAAATGTATTTTGCAAGAATGCAATTTCATATAGGGTTGTGATCTAAATGTAAAAATCATGTATAGTCTGATTTTTAATTCGAGTCAGTAAAATGACATTTCCAGTGTTGCACAGTTTTAAAAAAATAGGGTCCCAAATAAATAGTCATGTGGAAAATCGAGATTTTTAAATCGAGAATTAAAAGTTAGTCTATATTACATTCATTTATTTATTTGTACATACATTAAATTGTTTTATTAATATCAAATTGGCTTTATATTAACATAAATATGTAATTTACGGAAATTAAACTGAAAACATGTAATTAAATATTACATAAAATACTGTTGTTATATTTTTTTTTGTTATTGGCAGGACTAAAATCATGACTAAACTTCTAAGTCGATCGATTGTGGAACATCACTATTGTAGTGGGTCACCCTTTTTTGTGAAAGTGACAGTTGCCCCTGTCATTTTACTGACTCGAATTAAAAATCAGACTATAGATATTATTTTTAAACGCTACACAGAAATTTTGTAAAGGGTAAATTGTTATAGGTAATTAATAAGAAGCATAAAATACGAAATAAATAATTCCAAAGTTTACTTACTTTAAAAATTATTGTAGTTTGTTCTTGATTTATTTACTTACATGTGCTAGTGGTCTATAAATTTATTTGCTAAATTGTTTAAGTAGGTATCATTCCTAATATTTTTCGATAAACAATTACACTATATAAAAGAACTTTTTAATCATAGATCACAAATATTTTTTTATCTTCGTATTTTTAATTACACAGCTTTAAGTTGTATCGTTATATATATATATATATCCTGTCGGTCAACCCTAATAAAAAATGTATATGATAATAAAAGTAACATATTTACAACAAAATATTTCTGATTACTGCACTACGTATTTAAAACTGCTATTTAGCAATAGTTATCTTTATTTTGACGCAGCGAATTTGGTTAGGGATGACACTTTGTCACATTTACTGTAAAAAATGGATTCAACTCTTACATATTATGTAACTGAGGGAACTACTTTGCGTACCCGCACAATTTATAGCCTATGTGTTATTCCAATGTAGGTATAGGTAAATTATATTACTGCAAAGTTTCATCGAAATCCGTTTAGTAGTTTTTGCGTGAAAGAGTTATAAACATACATGCATAATTGCATACATCCATAGAAACTTTCGCATTTATAATATTTTAAGTAGGAAGGAAAAGATGTATGACAATTATATTGACAGCCCTGAGTACTTTCGCAGCGTTAGCAAATAGCGATTAACATAATTGTTAGTTTTCATTTTTACATGTGCTTATAATCCGTACAAATCGGAAAGGTCTCATTTTTTGTTGTTGTTATTAAATATACACTAACATTCAATTTAACATTTTTACATGACTAATCTGCCTTATAAGCTAGCGTTTTCGAAGTTCAATTAATCGAATTCGAGCCTGATCCCTCGATACTACAGTGCGAGCAGTCTGCAGTTCAGTGTTTAAAACAATTATCATATTGTTTTAATTATACTTCAAGTGGCCACCATTTAAAATGAAAGTCTTTGTTTTTTTTTTTTTTGTTATTTCCTGTGTTTAATTTAATTCAACAAATACTATACAGATCACATGTAGCCAAATATCTACTTGTAATATTTATTAACTTAGGTACTGAAAATTAGTACGAGTTCGAGTACACATATTAGTTAGTTCCAAATAATTAACGTAAATATTTTGTTTTCTTTCAGCATAATTATTTCAAGTGATATTAATTTAAATTAATCTGATTATTTTTTTAATATTTTACAGGTCGGACTCAGAGTGTGATCAACGCAGCAACTCTACAGATGTTGAACGCAGTGCCGAGTTCTTGGGAAAGCGTTCTACTCCTGCAAGCAAGCGTAAATCTACTTCCGTTAAGAAAACGCCTGCTAGTATAAGGTAATCATACTTAATTTATATCAATCAATTATATTATATTTTTATCAACTTTTGTACTTATGTGTGATATATTTATATAGCGTCGGTTAGTAGTTGGTTAATTTATTCCTTATCATTTTCGTATCAGTTCGGAAATGTAAATCACAGTAACACTATATTTTTAAACTTAGTAAATAATAAGTTGTTATGAACTAAATAATATTATTGAATCGATACTTACGAGTAACAACTTTTTATTCTTATTATACTTATACTATGGTACCTACTGAGGCTGTATTAATTGTGTTATTTTTTTAATGATTTTGAAACATTCTTATACGGGTTATTTATGTTTGTTTCAGAAAAAAGGCGAAGTCTGTGGACGTGTTCAATCTAAGTCGTGGCGATGGCGAACCCAAAATACTTCTTCGTCCGTACTGTCCTCGTACTTCGTTAATAGAGTTGCGAACGGCAACGAACGTCGAGTGATCAACACGGCGGGGGACTACCTTATCGATTTGAAAGTATATCAAACCAACGATGCGCATAATACTGATTATCAAGAACTTTGGAAGAAAGCGCTGGTTCGGATAAAATTCCAAACGGAAGACGATACACCGCAATGGCGCAAGCTTCAATCTCTGGTTCACTCCATAGATGCACTATGTGAGGACCGCCCTACCTTTATTTCAAATCAAAACTGTAGTTAATTTTATAACTAATATTAAATATATTTTTTATAACATAAATGATGTTTCTTTTCTCAGCTGAAGCAGTGTTAGTCACAACGACGAACAGTGGGCATGAAGCTAGCTGCAGTCGTTTTGCATTTCAAATGTTAGTCACAACGACAAACAGTTGGCATGAAGCTAGCTGCAGTCGTTTTGCATTTCAAATACCTTGAATGATGTTAGTCACAACGACAAACGGTTCGCGCATGAAGCTAGCTGCAGTCGTTTTGCATTTCAAAAGTTAGTCACAACGACAAACAGTTGGCATGAAGCTAGCTGCAGTCGTTTTGCATTTCAAATGTTAGTCACAACGACAAACAGTTGGCATGAAGCTAGCTGCAGTCTTTTTGCATTTCAAAAGTTAGTCACAACGACAAACAGTTCGCGCATAAAGCCAACTGCAGTCGTTTTGCATTTCAAAAGTTAGTCACAACGACGAACAGTTGGCATGAAGCTAGCTGCAGTCGTTTTGCATTTCAAATACCTTGAATGATGTTAGTCACAACGACAAACGGTTCGCGCATGAAGCCAACTGCAGTCGTTTTGCATTTCAAATACCTAGAATGATGTTAGTCACAACGACAAACAGTTCGTGCATGAAGCCAACTGCAGTCGTTTTGCATTTCAAATACCTTGAATGATGTTAGTCACAACGACAAACAGTTTGCATGAAGCCAACTGCATCGTTTTGCATTTCAAATACCTTGAATGATGTAGCATGTAAACTGAACAGGTAAGTCGATCTTCATTATTGAGCGTCTTGAATTATTGAGCGTCTTGAATCACTGTGTCAGTTTGCATTACTAACTGCTATACCGAGTCGACCGTTCATGATTGGGCATTCTGGACCACCGAAGCGAACGCGAAACTTGTTTCGCCGAGCGAAAAGTGGTCCAGAATGCCCAATAATATACTACTATCTCTGCCTAATCTCTTTTCTAATTGCATAAACTGTGCTACAGCCTGTGGCTTTGACTTGCCCAGTAACTGATTAAAATTAGGCTTCATTGGCAACCGAACCGCATATCTACCATCACCTAATTGCTTGGTTGTTGCAGTGTAGAACTCCTCACAATAGCGTTCCTCTGACGTCATAGAATTGCATGCATCTCCATTGATATCTTTCACTTCCTAGCATCTTGACAGGTCGTTCACTTCATTAACTACGACGTTGCAATTAAATGTTTTGATGACGTTGCCAGATAATATCCATCCCAACCGAGTTTGTTGCGCCATGGGTTCATTAGCTTCCCCTTTGACTAAGCCATTCATAAGGATTTCGGAGAATACATGTGCATCCAGAAGTATGTCAATAGGCCTAGATAAGTTGTAATCTGGGTCGGCTAGTGTGATGGCTGTCACATGAGCCCAAGGTTTCTTAACAAATGTAACGTTAGGTAGGTTGTTTACTACTCGTGTCATGATTAACGCTTCCGTTGTAAACTGAAAGTCGTTATATAAGGATCTGCATGACAGACGGACCTTTTCTTTGCTCCTGTTGGATAAAGTACCGATGCCGCTTATATTTGCACTCATCTATTGACGCTTTATACCCAATTTTTGAGCTGCATTCTCCGTTATCAACGTAATTTGTGAGCCTTGATCCACTAGAGCCCTTAGTGTAACGTAGTCACCCTCAGCTGTGGCTACTTGCAATAATGCTGTTGGCAGTAATATTTCATCATCATTATTTGATGCGAAGTTGTTTTGCAGACTCTTATTTAGCCTCGTGGAAGTCGATGTCGATGGTTTCGGTGCTGTTTGTGTTGCTAAGGGCGTTTGCGCTGACTTCACAATATCACTGTGCAGAAGTGTGTTATGTTGTTCGTTGCAATCTCTGCATCTTTTCTGTGATGCACAGTAACCCTTAGTATGCACATACAAACAATTTTTGCATATTTTATTGTTTTCTATTAGGGCTGCCATCTCGAATTTCGCCAAACCCGGACAACATTAAAAAAACCCCGGACATTTGACGTAAATCGCATTTTTTCCCCGGACGGGTCCGAAAATAATATAAAAAAAAGACCTTTAATTTTCTTTTTTTTAAATTTCACATAATGTGTGTTAGCAATAAACAATTACAAAAACAAATCAATTTTTTTACCAAAAAATATTATATCTGTGTCTAACGACTTTCTGTCTTTCGTCCATTGCTGATTAATTAATGAAAATATTCGCTCTTCATTCGCATTATGAGCAGGTATGCAGAAAAAATATTGCGCAATCCTACTTAATTCAGCGTACAGATGTGCATTCTTTATTTTAAATTTTTTTCTCTTCGTCTGAAAGATTTAGGCTAAATTCTTTCAAATTGACCCACTCGTCAAATAATTCCGAGTCGTCTATATTAATGTTTCTTTCTATCAGAAATAGAACAGTTTTTTCTACTTCAGGCTACGATGAATCTACTGAAATGTGTTCCAACATCATCCAATCGAAGTGGTTGAACTCGCGAGGGTGTGGCGACGAAGGGCAGTCTGTTGTTATTTTATCGTGTTACTCTTACACCGAATGAAGTTACCGTTTTGTATAATAATGCCGATAAATACGTAATACAGTAAGGTGCTTTTTTACATGAAAAGTGTCCGGGTTTTCCCCGGACGCTTCTTGAAAACCCGCCCGGACGTCCCCCGGACGGGGTCAAAACGAGGACAAATCCGGGGAAACCCGGACGGATGGCAGCCCTATTTTCTTTGAATGCCATTTTTTCCGGACTCAGCATGTCGGCGAATTTAGAACATTGAAATAATGCATGATTCGTATTGCACAATGGACAAATAATCTTGCTGAATTGTCCAGCGTTTGACACATGGAAATTTCGAGAGTAGTTCGCTGAACTTTTATTGGGTTGTGACTTGGAATGTCTTACGAACGAATGTGGCGTCTTAAATATGGTTTTGATGCAAGTTTATCAACGTTTTCTGGCTTTTTCCTGTGCAGTGGTTCTAGTGCCATAAACTTATTTTCGACAAAATCCATAAAATAATTGTATCTCGCGCGGATCCGACCTGGATTGCATGTACTCCGAATACGTTTCGGAGTCTAATTTTTCACGTAACACGTAAACTAGCATCCACGCCCAAATTATGTATCGCGTTTATGGTTTCGTTGGTAGTGTCATTCGGAATTTCAGAACGTATTATGGTCATAAGGCTCAATAGTAATTGCGGTTTCGTCACTCTTATTTCCGCATACGCTCCCACACTAACATCTACGGGCGAGTCAAAGGACCGTTTCTACGACCAACTAGCCGAGACAGTAATGAATGTCAGTAAGGGCGATCGCCTCTACATCCTTGGCGACTTCAACGCTCGTGTTGGCAAGGATCCCTCCTCATGGCCAAACTGTATTGGTTACCACGGTATTGGCACGATGAATGACAATGGCCAACGTTTACTAGAATTTTGTTCTGAACATCTGTTATGTGTGACCAGTACATATTTTAAAGGCAAGGAGTCTCGCAAAGTTTCCTGGAAACACCCACGATCCGGCCACTGGCATCAATTGGATGTAGTACTTTTCAGAACCAAGGATCTTCGCGAAATCCTTTACACACGTTCCTTCCAAAGCGCCGACTACGACACCGACCACTCCTTAGTAGCAGCACGTGTAGCGTTCACTCACAAAAGGATTTATTCATCCATAACGCCCGGTAGAAGAAAGATTAACCTTTCCAATATCAGGGTCGACGAAAATATCAAAAAATCTAAGTGTATGGTTCAAGCCCAGCTTGCTACATGGAATGCTAATACAAATATAAGTGATGAGTGGAAAACGTCAAAAAACTGCTCACTTATAGCGCCGGCGAGGTTTTTGGCTACCTAAAAACAAAATCTCAGGACTGGTTTACAGACAATATTGAACATCTGCAACCTCGCTGGACTCTAAGCGCAAAGCCGCTCTAAGACATCGTATGGGTCCCTGGCCGGAGACTGATAAAGAGCTTCGAACTCATAAAGCCGCTCTTCAACGAAGTGTACGGTACTTTACCAACTTGTACTGGATTAACCTCGTTCACACTATTCAGAAGTGTGCAGATAGGGGAGACATCAGTGGTGTCTATGAAGGTATTAAACGGGCCCTTGGCCCAGTTACAAAAAAGACAGCGCCTCTTAAGGACGTGAATGGCGTTATCATCAGAGATAGCCAAAAGCAACTCGACCGCTGGGTTGAGCATTACACTGGTCTCTATGCTCGTCCGGTATATTTACAACCAGAGGCAGTGCAGAACTTGCCCAAACTGGATGTATTGACCAAGCTAGATGACCCACCGTCCGTAGAGGAGTTCATCAGGGCTGTCAATCAGCTTAAAAGCGGTAAGAGTCCCGGTGGAGATGGCACTCAGGCTGAGATTATAAAACTTCATTGCGTGGAACCGATTCTGCATAATCTACTGTGTAAATGGGATGCTAACATCGTCACATTATATAAAGGGAAAGGCGATCGTGGCGATTGAAACTGTTACCGCGGCATTTCTCTTCTGAGCATTGTTGGCAAACTCTTTGGTTGAGTCATCCTATCTAGACTCTAAAAACATGCAGAACGCGTATATCCTGAGTGCCAGTATGGTTTTCGTCCCCAGCGTTCCACAGTGATCTTTACACTCCGACAGTTGCAGGAGAAATGTAGAGAGCAGAAAACTCCCCTGTTTGTGGCGTTCGTTGACTTTAATAAAGCCTTCGATACAGTCAGCAGGGAGGGTATGTACTCCGCACTGGAGAGCATTGGGTGTCCACCTAAAATCCTGAGTCTCGTCAAATCTCTCCACGAGAGTATGAAGGGCGCAGTAGTTTTAATGGCGGTACATCTGAGCCGTTTGACATATGTAGAGGTGTCAGACAAGGCTGCATCTTAGCTCCTACCCTGTTTGGAATTTATTTCTCGCTGATATTACGTGCAGCATTCGGCGACAACCAACAGGGTATCCATCTGCACACAAGGACAGACGGAAAGCTGTTTAATATCTCCCTCCTGAAATCTAAGAAATCCTGTGAGGATCTTTTCGTTGACAGTCTTCTCTTCGCTGATGACGCGGCCTTCGTGGCTAATTCCGCACAAGAGCTCCAGTACATGATGGATAAATTCTCGCACGCCTGCTCTCTGTTTGCCATGTCTATAAATCCCAAGAAAACAGTTGTGCTAGCACAAGGTGCTTCTACCACCCCGGCGATTTCACTCGATGGCGTGCCGTTAGAAGTAGTAGACAAGTTCTGCTATTTAGGGTCGACTGTGTCGAAAAATCTCTCGCTTAATGCAGAGATCGACATCCGCATCGGCAAGGCGGCAACCATGTTCAAGAAGCTAGGTACAAGGGTATGGTACAATAAGCAACTTACTACTAAGACCAAGATGGTTGTTTTTCAGGCTTCCATCTTAAGCATACTTTTGTACGGAGCTGAAACCTGGACATCGTATGCAAAACAAGAACGTCGTCTTAACTGCTTTTACATGCGTTGCTTACGAAAGATCTTGGGTATAACATGGCAAGACAGGATCACAAACGAGAGGGTTCTAGAAATTGCACAGCTGCCTAGTCTGACGGCGCTCCTCAAACAGAGATGTCTGCGTTGGCTAGGGCATTTATTTATTTAGGCTTATCAACTAAGACACATACAATCTTAAAAATAAAGGAAACAACAGTTAGTGTATGCTCTTAAATTAAAGGTAGGCTCAACATTATTTTTAGGCTGTTCAAGTATAAGTAAAAGAATTAAAAATAAAAGAAATGAAGAAATTGGGTAAAACATAAAAAACTTTAAAAATTAAAAATTAGGCAAACTCTTAGTGGCTCTTTTAAATACACTTACTTTCCTTGCAAATATATCCAAATCGTGTTTTTTATAAATGTCAGTACACTTTCTGAGAGGTGTGTTGCTGCCAAAGTTATTTCTGGTATGTTTCGTGACGAATGGGGTATAATTTTCTAGCCATGCTGAAGACCTTGGTACTTTTATTTGAATTTGGGACAACAAAGATGGACAGTCTGTTCTACTGTTTAAAATTTTATATAAAAATATCAACCCACAATAGTCTCTGCGCCAAAGCAAGGATTTCATTTCAAAATGCTCAAGTCTATCATTATATTCTTTCACACTATGCCGTATACCACAGATAATAAATAGTCTTCTTAAGATTTTTTTTCTGTACTTTTTAATTCGCTGAATGCTATTTTGATACATAGGAAACCACACTACGGAACAGTATTCGATATTGCTACGCACAAGAGCATAGTTATCAAAATTGGAGCACATGGGGATACGTGGTGTTGCACTGGATATTTTTACTAGTTATCTTAAAAATCGATACCAGCTTGTTAAAATAGGAGAGGTTACGAGTGACAAAGCCAAAATTGAATACGGCGTTCCACAAGGAAGCATTTTAGGCCCAACTTTGTTCCTTATCTATATAAACGATCTGTGTTCGCTCCCTTTAACTAACTGTTCGGTGTTTACCTATGCTGATGATACAGCTTTACTTCTTCATGGCAAGACTTGGAGTGAAACAGAAAAATATGCTCAGACGGCATTAGATATGGTCATGAATTGGCTAAATAAGAACTTGCTAACCATGAATGCAGATAAGTCAAAGCTAGTTTATTTTTCTCTAAGCAATCGATCTCAGCCTAATACATCACTTGCCATTCAAGCCCATGTCTCAAATCTCCTATGCACCAAATACGTTCTTCCTGTACGTGTCCTTTTCTGACACTCACACCTTGCATAAAATACCTGGGAGTGCTAATTGATAAACACCTCAATTGGTATAACCACATAGAGAACTTAGTGGCTCAAACACGAAAGCTCATATATATTTTCAAAAAGCTTCGCTGTTCGGCTGACACAGATACACTTATGTTGGTATATTTCTCACTTTGCCAATCTCTTCTTTTGTATTGTCTGCCAGTATGGGGTGGCGCTTGCAAGACATACTTTCTGAAATTAGAGAGAGTACAGAGGGCAGTTCTTAAAGTTATGTTTTGCAAGCCCTTCAGATATCCCACAGTGGAATTTTACAGGGAATGCAAGGTACTGTCAGTGAGAAGGTTATATGTGCTACAATGTATATTACGAAAGCATCGTTTGCCTGTCCAAATAAGTTTCAAACGTCGCGCAGATATTGTTTTTCCACCAGTAAGGCATAATAGCACTTTCGCAGAACATCAATTTACCTATCTCAGTTGTAAACTGTACAACAAAATAAATAGAGCTCTCCAGATCCACAAGTTAAACTATCATGTATGCAAAAATACTGTGAAAAAGTGGTTGATGGGACAAACTTATGACGAAACAGAAAAATTGCTTGTTACCCAAATTTAAAAAAGACTACATACTCACACACACATATAAACATTCTTAGACACATACTCTAACCTTCACACACAAACACGAACACACACACACACACATACACTTCACACCACACCACACACACAAACCCTTACACACTACATCACATACACATACTCCTTTTGTATGACTAGTGAGCATTTTTTACTATTTTTACTATTAAGAAAGCTAGTTTTAAATTGTCATCTACCTTTAGCTTAACTTAAGAAGGAATCACTGACTCCCAAGTCACAGGCTATAAACCTAGTTTGGGAGCCAGGAGACCTACTATTCTTGTCACCAACTTTTTGGAAATAAATAAATTTTATTTTTTATTTTTTTATAGTAAAGTGCATTTAATGCTGTTATTGATTTCAAATCAAATCATTTATTCATTTTTATCAAAGTTCACATTAAACAACATTATTTCTAAAAATCTAGACATATGTGCTAACATTATAATTGCTTGAACTAGGTTAAACCTGTCTCAAGCGAAAAGAGACCTTATTTGCTAATTTGACAATATAAAGATAAAGATAAATTTATTTGTTAAAAACATATGTTATAAAGGTGTTACATTTATTTACAGTTTCAATATGTTTTGCCATGTCAGGCGTACAAATTTACATGTATTAAACTAAAAATTTAAAATCTAAAATCTATATTTAAACAAAATAAGTACTTACTTTAAACAGAACTTAGTAGGTATTTTAAATGTTATCTTTTAAGAAATCACCTATCTTATAGTACGCTTTTTTACATAAAAGTTTTTTTAATTTATTTTTAAATAGGTTAATATTTAATGACTTATATTTATCGGGTACTTTGTTATAAATTTTGGGAGCCATACAGAATAGACTTCTCCACATGAGGGTAGTTTTGGCGCTGTGCAAGCATAGTCTATTCTTAAAAACCAGAAGCAGGTTTGTTTAACGAGGAAATTACAAGAAATAGTTTTAACATGAAAATCAACTAAGATTAGTCGAGAACGCGGCAAAATCGCATTCTGTCAAATTATAACATTATGACGTTCGAAAAAAGAACCCTCCAAGCATAGATGCACGGCTGAATGGCGAGGTGTCTATGGTCGCTCGTCTCTGCTGCCCTCTTTGTAACTACTGGCAGTTAACACGGCCTCTCCTGACACCCTGACGTCCTCGGCAGGATCTGGGTGAGCCTGGTTGAGTCTCGGAACACCTGCACATTCAATAAGCGAGTTCGATCTGGCTCAATTTCGTCATGGTTTAAATCTCGATTGGTTAACGTGGTCATCATCGGTTTTCCTGAGCACATGACACTTTCAGAATAAAAATTATTCGAGGACTTACAAACCTCAAACAATGTACTAATCCATTTAAAGAAAGAAAAATAAATAACATCAACTTGAAATCAAATAACAAGTACAAAATGAATAACAGAACACTGGTATACCACCCAGTGACTCGCAAATAAATAACGTCAACTTTAAATCAAATAACAGGTACAAAATGAATAACAGAACACTGGTATACCAATCAGTGACTCGCAAATAAATAACATCAACTTGAAATCAAATAACAAGTACAAAATTAATAACAGAACACTGGTATACCACCCAGTGTAAGTGTGTCGAGTGTAAGGCTGAAACATATTAGTTGTACACATATACACACAAAATACAAAGAAATCATGTAAATTATTAACCTGGGTTGGAGTGTAAAGCTGAAACATATAAGTTGTAAGAAGAAATACAATTACTTTTACTTATTAGTTAAACCGTGGGTGCAAGCGTGCACTCAAGCGCAAGAAATATGTTATCAAGAACAAATACTCGAACTATACGGAAGTCATAGTCAAATCAAGTCATAGTCAAGCCAGGGGCTCAAAATATACGGAAGTCATGGTCAAGGCAAGTCATAGTCAAGCCAGTTGTTCAGACTATACGGAAGCCATAAGCCAGTTGTTCAGACTATAGGGAAGCCATAAGCCACAGGCTCAGACTATTCGGAAGCCATAAGCCAGAGGCTCAGACTATTCGGAAGCCATAAGCCAGAGGCTCAGACTATTCGGAAGCCATAAGCCAGAGGCTCAGACTATTCGGAAGCCATAAGCCAGAGGCTCAGACTATACGGAAGCCATAAGCCAGAGGCTCAGACTATTCGGAAGGCATAAGCCAACAGAACCAGCAGAAGCACCAGCACAGCAGCGCTCGTGCCGCGATCAAGAGCAGCACCGGCAGAGCAGCGCTCGTGCCGCGACCAGGAGCACCGCCAGAGCAGCGCTCGTGCTGCAATCAGCAGCACCAGCACAGAAGCGCTTGGGCCACGACACGGCCGTTATACATTCTCGTGTATAAGTCTGCGAACAAACACTTACGACATACATTTCGTTCGGCCACTTCTGACCATCAAAATCTGAAAAGCTTTTCGCTCTCAAAGAAATAAATTCAAGGCATGACTTTGAAACTATGTCTCAGAAATATCATTATTACTAATCATGTGTCAGCAACGCTGAAAACACAACTACCATTACGGTTTCATAAGTTACGTGTAGTTAGTTAACTTCACTTCAGCTTTTGCTACACAGAATACTCATATGACAATACCAATGGTTGGTACATTATTACACATTTTTCCACTAAATACAGCTAAGAGCATAATTACTTCCGATGTGTAATCAAAACAATAGAACAGATCACCTGACCTCAAAGCATCTTGAATATACCGTTGCGTAGATTGCAACGCACTGCAATCCATTACAAAATTAAAATAGAACGGCAAAAACTTCGGTAATGGCGGATATCCTTACACCGCGTCGTACTTAGTAAACGTGCCAATGAATCTGAAACTGAAATCAAAAACTTTATAGTGGGAGTGAGACTATCCCACTTCTGATCTTAAAAACCAGAAGCAGGTTTGTTTAACGAGGAAATTACAAGAAATAGTTTTAACATGAAAATCAACTAAGATTAGTCGAGAACGCGGCAAAATCGCATTCTGTCAAATTATAACATTATGACGTTCGAAAAAAGAACCCTCCAAGCATAGATGCACGGCTGAATGGCGAGGTGTCTATGGTCGCTCGTCTCTGCTGCCCTCTTTGTAACTACTGGCAGCTAACACTATTATTATTACGCCTATTACGTTGAGATATACTTGACTGAAGAGGAAACAGATGCGGATTCTTTTTGACAAAAAGACAAATTTCTAAAATATACAAAGATGGTATCGTTAGTATATTATCCAAACTAATATTATAAATGCGAAAGTAACTCTGTCTGTCTGTCTGTCTGTCTTTCTGTCTGTCTGTCTGTCTTTTCTTCACGCCTAAACTACTGAACCGATTTGTGTGAAATTTGGTACAGACATAGTTTGAAACTTGAGAAAGGACATAGGATAGTTTTTATTACAAAAAAAAAATAAAAATAAAATTATTCCGGACATATAGCGCCATCTATTGGTCAAATCAAAAATCTGCTGGTAGTCACTATTCCACGCGAACGAAGTTGCGGGCAAAAGCTAGTGTTTTATAAAGAGCGGTTTGCAGCTATCTGTGACTTGTAGACCAAACATAGCACGGATACAACGCTTTTGTATCTTAAAAGCAAACTCTTTGTCTACCGAATTCCCCCAGAAAATAATGCCATATCGTAAAACAGACGCAACCAAACCGTGGTAAGCAATTATTAGGGTTTCTGTATTTACTGTAGGTGCTAGTTTATATAGTGCGTAGGATGATTGACTTACTTTTTTGCAAATCTTCTCGATGTGTGCTTTCCAATTGAGTTTTTTATCTATTATTAGCCCGAGAAATCTAGTATTATCCACCTCTTGTATTGTCTGATTGTCATAACTTATGCTCATATGTGAAGTTTCTTTGCGTTGACTAAAATGTATTACGTTAGTTTTAGATAAATTTATTTTTAAATTATTATTTTTTAGCCAGGTTATTACAGATGAGATGGATGAATTAATGTCATTTTGATATGAGTCTTCATTATTTTTTGCAATTACTATTGAGCTATCATCGGCAAAAAGGGACATTGGTTGCGAAACTGAATTAGGTAAATCATTATATCAGGTTAATCATTGTATATTATTATTATATTATCAATTTATATTGACAATCTAATATACAAAAAAAATTAATAGCTAACATCGATTAAAATACATACTTTGCTTATACCTAGTACTTATTTATTATTGTTTGCGTTTGCAGTTTAATTTACACACTGTAAGTAGGTCTTCCGTGTTATAATAAGACAGGCTTTGCAGATAATTACGAACACTTTTTCTGCATTTAAAGTAGTTAAGGCTATAAATGCTTAGTTCACTATTTAGTTTATTGTACAGAAATGAGCCTAAAAATCTAAAGAATCTATTCGTATACACATATTTTGAGGTGGAGTTTGAACTGTAAACTATATCATTACGTCTTTTGTTTATAATGTTAGGATTGTAGGAAAGCTGAGAGTGTTGTGTTAGTATTGCGTGCATGATAAATAATTGCCTATCAGTTAAAACATTGCAAGATTTATATAGCTGATCTGTGGGAAATAAGAAAGGACGAAAGTAAGCTACTTTTAAAAGTGCTCTCTGGGCTCGTTCGAGCATTGTAGTTTTTGGTACTCCTCCCCAAGAAGTAATAGGTACAATACGTAAGGATGGATTGACAAAAGGCCAAATAAATTTGCGTAACTAGCTTATTGTCTGCGATTGTGCGTAGTTTTTAAAAAACAAACATGAATTTCCGTACTCTAGACACCAAGCTCTCGATGTGTTGTTTGAAGGAAAGAGTATCGTCAATTATAACGCCCAGATATATAATATTATTTTCATCCCACCATCTCGGAAAGAGTAGTTTTACCCTTTGATATCTGAGCGCAAAAGTCGTTTTTATCCTCTAGAGCGGCAAAGTGATTTGAATTTAGAACATCGTGTGCAATACTAATATTGATAAGACTTTTCAAACAAATACATATTAAACGAATAAAATACTGCTTAAAATAATTATTCAATTAAGTATTTTTTATTATTGTTTTTACACAGATTTTTAACGTCGTTTCATTTTTAAAGTGAGTTTTCAAATATATGAACTTTAATAGGTACATCTTTTTAATTTGATACTCATCATTTTGTTTTTTTGCATTTAGTAATTTCCTCGATGAGGTGGGATGAAAAGTTACGTGTTGCACTCGAGTGCAAAGATTTTTCACCTTGTGCTCTTTTGATTCCCTCGCTATCTCTCAGGATTCTAATTATTGAAACACGAGCGTAGCGTAGCGAGTAGAAATCCTTCGCTTGCTCGATCATCAAAATCGAGCCCGCGGTTAAAAAGCAACTTTGCACTCTTGTATAACAAATAACTATTATTTAAGGACTTTAGGACAATGATAATAATAATAATAAATCATTTATTTCAGACACAGTCCATACTTATTACAATAAATTTGATTAACGAAAGATAAAAAATTGTCACGAGAGTCAACATCAATAAATCAATAAAATTCATATACAAATTAAGGAAAAAATTAAATAGATATATATATATAAGTGTACAAAAGTCAATTTAAATCTAAAATTCTTAACAATATTAGGATATTATTCCTAACATTGTCTTCATCCATCTGTTCTGAATGGGGCAATCGAACCTTGAAGCAATCATCTTCAGAATGCCATTGCTACTCTCTCTTATGCGTTTGGAGATCGATGCTACTTTCTTACGTATTATCGCATGATAGCCATCTGTATGCGCTTCTGCGAACATTCTAGACGCACTGCAATCTCGAGGGAGCCGCAATAGCATCCTGAATATGTTGTAGTATTGAACGCGCAAGGTATTGGCGGCTTGACGGGTATGACATACCCACAGGCCGCTTGAATAAAAAGACTGACAGTAAGATTTAAAAAAATGATGATGATGAATGTAACACTTTCTACTCAGATGTCAATAAGGCCATCGACCAAGCATATCGTATTTACCTAATAATAGGTGATTTAAATGCCAAAATAGGACAACCAAAAAAAAACGAAACCAAACCGCACTTAATAATGAAACCAAACGGTTATGGGTATAGCGAGTTGATGTTCTGATGCGGCTAAGCACTAGGTAATCTAGGTTTTACGCGCAAGGTGGAACGCAGAGCGACCGACACAGCGCTCGCGTCCGTAGCTTTGGTAGACTGGCGGGCCGCCGCGGCGCGAACTGTTGCGCTCACGCAGCCACGGAGTGGGGACATAAGAAACAAAGGATCGAGACGGCGGCCGGCCGGTTTACTTGCCACAAAACAAAACAAACATCGCACACATTACATAATTCTTGCGTATTGCGTAATACTTGGGATAAGCGCCGCCATGATTTTGGTTTATTGCATGACATTTTGACGTTGACACTCACATATTTGGCATGGAATGAACCAAATCTGCGCGAGAGGCTTCCCGAGTGTTGCCAAGGTATATTTATCTATTTAGTCGATTTTAGTCTGTATTTATTTTCTTCTATTATGATATCTGTTTAGTTTATTTTTTTCACCTTATTTAATTCTTGCCCCAGCAGACGTCATCGCGTTAGCTTCGGCTCTTGCTGAAAATCAGCGCTGAGGTTTTTGTCCTGTACAGGGTCTCAGCATTATGCTGAGCAAGGGCCGTTTCACGTGGGGTGTGACACATATTTTCCACTAGTTTTTTAATTGTAATTCGTCTTTTCTTGTGTTATTTATAACGACTGCTATTCTCTTTTTAATATTATTTTTGTTTATTGATTGTAAGGCTGTGTCACACGCATGCGTGAATAAACGTATTTTCTTTCTTTCTTTCTTTCTTTCTTCTTTCACAATGAATACATTATATAGGAAGGTTAAGTCTGAACAACATTTAGAAATTAACAATCAAAAATTAGATGAAATTAAATACTATTAACAAATCTAGTATCCTGAGAAGAATACATACATTAATAATTGTCTATATCAAGAAACAATAAAAAATAGTGAAAAATAAATATACATGAACATAGTCACACACAATTAAGAAATATAATATGAAAGTGTGCATAAAAACAAAATCGGCATGCGCCACAACACCCCCCTCCAGAGACCGTCCTACGGGCGATAATAATCAGGAAATTTAACTTTGCGACCTGATCTTGTACTGCCGGTACCGTCCCCTGCGGTTACATGTAACTTGGTGGTGGATGTTGATTTGTGTGGTGTGGTTGTATTTTGTGTGTGTGTGTTTGATAATTGTGTATGTGTAGTATTTGTGTCGTGTAGTATGTAGGCGGGTTTTAATCTGTCAATGGAGACTGTGACAGTCTTATCACCTATTTGTAGTTTGTAAACCTTGTCTCCGCGCTGTATGACCTTATGTGGCCCGGTGTAAGCAGGTTTAAATGTTCCACCCGTCTCGTCCCTAAGCAAAACATGGCTTGAGGAGCCCAGATCTTTAAAGATGAAAGTAGCTCTGTTGCCGTGGCGGGATGTGGGTGCCGGTTGCAGTCTCCTAGCAAAACCCTTCAGACGTGCTACGTAGTCTGACGTGTCCAGTGTGTCATCAGATTCCGGCTGGAACAAATCCCCTGGTAGCCTGAGTGTCTCGCCGTACAGTAGTTCGGCTGGTGTAGATCCGATGTCATCTTTGTAGGCGTTCCTGATGCCCAGCAGAACCAGTGGTAGCACTTCCACCCAATTGTCCTTGCTGTGGCAGGTGATAACTGCCTTGAGTTGTCGGTGAAACCGTTCTATGAGGCCATTACACGCAGGGTGGTAAGCTGTGGTACGTCTATGTTGGAAGCCGACCATCTTTGACAGGTGCTTGAAAAGTGTCGACTCAAATTGTCGACCGCGGTCAGTCACGATGTCCATGGGGCATCCGAATCTGGAAATCCAACCACTGACTAGGGCCTTGGCCACTGTCTCGGCCGTTATGTCTGCTGTGGGTATTACCTCAGGCCACCGCGAGTACCGATCAATGGCGGTGAGGCAATAGCGATATCCTTGAGACAGCGGCAAGGGCCCTATGAGGTCAATGTGTATAAACATGAACCTAGCCCTGGGCAATTTGAAGCTTCCAAGTGGCGAAGAGACGTGACGTGTGATCTTTGACCGTTGACAAACCAAGCATGAGCGGCTCCATTCTCTGCAGTCTTTCTTCACTCCTGGCCAAACGTACCTCTCCGTGACCATTTTAATTGTTGCTTTTGCACCAGGGTGACTCCATGAGTGTACGCTGTCAAAAACTTGGCGACGATGTTCACTGGGGACATATGGTCGGGGGATCTTGCCGCTCTCATCGCAGTACAGTTCGGTTTCAGATCCCGGCAGCTTTAGTTTAGTCAGACATAAGGATGAGCTGCCAGTACTCAGTAGCTGATCAAGTTCTGGATCGTTCCTCTGGGACTTGGCCAACCTAGTTAGGTCGACTGACTGAGTAACTTCTTCGATTCGTGACAGGCTGTCAGCGACGACGTTATCTTTACCTGAGATATGCCTTATATCTGTTGTAAACTGTGAAATATAATCCAGATGCCGAAACTGTCGTGGTGAGCAATTTTCCTTTCGCGAATGAAATGCGAAACAGAGTGGTTTGTGATCTGTGTAGATCACAAAACTCCGCGCCTCGACCATATGCCTAAAATACTTAATAGCTTCATAGATCGCGAGCAGCTCCCTGTCATAGGGCGAGTACCTCTTCTGTGCTGGGCTCAGCTTACGGGAGTAGAAGGCGAGTGGCTGCCAGCATTCCCCATCTTTGCACTGCTGCAATACTGCACCTACGGCTGTATCTGAGGCATCCGTGACCAACGCCAGTTTGGCCTCACAGTCAGGGTGCACCAGTAACGTGGCTTTGCAAAGACTATTCTTACATTTGTTGAAGGCTTCTGTCTCCTGGGGCGAAAAATGCACTGGATGGGAGCCTTTCACGGAGCCCGTCAAAAGCGCGTTTAAAGGTGCTTGGTGTTGGGCTGCTTCCGGTATGAAGCGCCTATAAAAATTTAACATACCCAAAAATCTGCGTAGTTCCCGAACTGTCTTTGGTGCTGGATAATTCACGATGGCCTCAACCTTCTCCGGCAATGGCCTAGTACCATTGGCCGAGATGCTGTATCCGAGAAAGCTCACCTCACTGCTTCCAAAGACACACTTCGCGGGATTAATGACCATATTGTACTCTTGGAGTCGATCAAAAAGCTGATGAAGGTGGTCTTCGTGGGTCTTTTCGTCTTTCGAAAAGACCAGAAAATCGTCCAAATAGGCATAGCAGAAATCTAGACCTCGTAACATTTCGTCAACGAACCGCTGGAAAGTCTGACCGGCATTACGAAGTCCGAACGTCATGTAAGGAAATTCGTAAAGTCCAAATGGAGTGGTTATGGCGGTTTTAGGTATGTCGTCTGGACTTACCGGGATCTGGTTATAAGCCTTAACTAGGTCGATGGTGCTGAACACTGAACATCCAGTCAGGCTGTGGGCAAAGTCTTGGATGTGCCTAATAGGGTACTTGTCGGGTACTGTCCGTGCATTCAGCATGCGGTAGTCCCCGCAAGGCCGCCATCCGTTGTTTTTCTTGGGCGCTAAATGTAAAGGCGATGCCCAAGGTGAGCTTGAGGGTCTAGCAGTACCAGCTTTCAACATCTCCTCGAATTCAGCCTTAGCGATTTTTAATTTATCAGGAGCGAGTCGACGTGGTGTGCACGAAACCGGGGGGCCTGGTGTAGTATGAATGTGATGGACTGTATTGTGCGTCGGTTTGCGATGTATGCCTGGTGGGCGTGTAATACTGGGGTACTTCCTCAGTATGTGATGGTATGTGGTGTCACCAATAGTTACCTTCACCGAGGAAACGGTATCAGACGCACAAGCAGGTGAAGCCGGGGTCGCGAGTGTTGTGTTGCCGTCGATCAAGCGTGAATTTCTGCAATCAACAATTAAATTGTAAAAACACAAAAAATCTACACCAATTATGGCTTTCGTTACATCGGCAACAATAAATGACCAAGAGAAGTCGCGACGCAAACCTAAGTTTAGAGTGGTACTTCTGAAACCATATGTTCTTATTGGCGTACCGTTAGCCGCGCACAACTGTAACTCGTTGGTCGTTTCTCGTCGTCCTGGTGGCATCGCGGACCGAGGGAACACGCAGAGGTCGCTGCCGGTGTCGACCAGGAACTGCATCTTCGTTATACGATCCGTGACGAACAGGCGACCGGTATTTGGACAATCGCTGGTCGCCATCACAGATTGTCCTTGTCGTTTCCCGCTTTGTAATCACAGGGTTGCACACATCGTTTTGCCTGGCTGCCAAATTTATGGTGATACCAGCATTTCGGAAAACGCCGGTAGCTGGACTGTGACCTGGTTGAGCTTGGCCGGCGATCATCTCTACTTTGGCTGCGTCTTCGTTCTCGTGGTCGAGATAGCCGATCAACTTTTTCCGCTAACCTTTCGATTTTCCGGGTAAGCGCAGCGATTTCCGGGTTTGATGGTGCGGCTGCAGCGAATGACTGTGGCGGCGCTGCCGTGACGGCCGCTGTTATCGCTGCACGTGGTGTCACGACGTCCCTCAAACGATCTGCCAATTCGACCAGCTCCTCCATCGTATTTTTAGTCTGCGACGCAATGATTGACTAAATGTCCAGTTATATAATAAAATTTCGTGTCGTCCGTCTTGATATTTGATAGCGCGAATTGTGCCTCCATCTGACTGAACCAGAGCGATGGTTTCTCCGGATAGAACGGCGGAACACGTACACCAACACGACACATTTCTTGAGGTAGTTTGCCGCCATCTTCTCCAGTCGCGCACGCGGTAGCCCGTTCCTCGCCTTGTCTCATATTTTAAAATGTCCGTTACGGGGTCACCACTATAGCGAGTTGATGTTCTGATGCGGCTAAGCACTAGGTAATCTAGGTTTTACGCGCAAGGTGGAACGCTGAGCGACCGACACAGCGCTCGCGTCCGTAGCTTTGGTAGACTGGCGGGCCGCCGCGGCGCGAACTGTTGCGCTCACGCAGCCACGGAGTGGGGACATAAGAAACAAAGGATCGAGACGGCGGCCGGCCGGTTTACTTGCCACAATGAATACATTATATAGGAAGGTTAAGTCTGAACAACATTTAGAAATTAACAATCAAAAATTAGATGAAATTAAATACTATTAACAAATCTAGTATCCTGAGAAGAATACATACATTAATAATTGTCTATATCAAGAAACAATAAAAAATAGTGAAAAATAAATATACATGAACATAGTCACACACAATTAAGAAATATAATATGAAAGTGTGCATAAAAATAAAATCGGCATGCGCCACATGGGGAAAGAAATCAGAGAGGCCAGAGGCTAATTGATTTTGCCCTCGAACACAAACTTGCAATTCTAAATACATTCTTTCATAAAAAACCTAACCAAAGATGGACCTGGTGATCACCAAATGGTAAACATAGAAACGAAATAGACTACATATTGTCAAATCGACCTAACCTTTTCCTAAATATAGAAGTTCTAAACCTCAATTTTCCGTCGGACCACAGACCAATTAGAGCAACCCTGACCATCACGAAACCTAAGAAAAAACGAACAGGATATAAAAATAACAAATATTCATCATTGAAAAACGAGCAAGAAATAATAGGTAAATTGCAAATAAAATCTTCCATCTCACTTACAGATACTAAATGATTGTCAAGGAAAGACGTCAGTACAGACTTATTATGACACATTAACAAGGGCTATATCACAGAGCTTACAAGATGCTCGAACACCTAACGAAAGATCAAAAGATACCCATAAAGTTTTAAGAGAACGTACACTGGCGCTTATTAAGAGAAGACAGGAGCTACATAATACTAAGACCAAAACTAGGGCAACAAAAAATGAATTATCTGCACTTTACAAACTAATAAGTAAATATATAAAACATGACTATAAAACTTACAGACTGAAGACTATAGAAAAACATTTACAACATGCCGGAAGTTCAAAAAAAGCGTTCAAAGAATTTGGTTTGGAAATAAACGCAAAATAGTAAAGATTTAAGTGGACTGTATTTGGTTGGAGGATGGCTGGTTATCGCCAAGAAGAGAACGAGCGATGTGTAGGCAATTAAGGATATGCACGCGTACCTGGCTCTCCAACGTTGGGCTTCACAAGATGGCGGCAGGCGGCGGTCTTACCGATCACACAACACAATAGTCACGTTCACAACCGCGGGCGGATTATCACAATAGTTCGCTATCCTACAGTAGGACATGCGACACGGGAGAAGCACGAGTACTTCTTCTCGGCGATGCGTTTACTTCCAGGCGGTTACAGCAATAAGGAGCCACAGAGCGCGAGCGCGTGTCACTCTCACTCGCTAGGCGTGCGGATAAGGGCGTCGCCAGGCGATGGTTCAGGGGGGGGCAAGTTGATATGGAGAATGAGAAAAGTATGAATTGTAGGTAAAGCTGTGGTAAAGCCGAGTTCACTTGAAGCTTTTCACTTGTAGTACAAGCCTTACATCTACAGCAATTGTAATAATAACGGTACAGAGTCCAACGTGTAAAGCTTCACGAGTTCTTGACTGTACAGTAAATAAAACTTATAAATAAGTTATTACATTTATTAGAAAAATAGAATAAAAATAATTTGGGAGTTTGAATTTAGATAATACAGTGTATTTTTTTTGTAATCACCAGATTTCAATATTATAATGGTCGACAAAGATTCTTTTTCTGATTAGGTTAATTAAAACATAATCTTCGAGGGTTTTTTGAAAACTTTTCGACCACTTTATTATGAAAATCTTGTAAGTTTCCATGAATTAGTTTTCTGTGCACACTCATCATGGCCAGACCATTAAGGCGATTTTCACCCATAGTGCTTCTTAGCCAGGTTTTTAGTCTCCTGAGGCTGCTAAACGATTTTTCAACGCTTTTTCTGTATCGGGAAAGAAAGTTTTTACCTCTTTTAGGATATCAACAAAGGTTCGGTCTGTTGGGTTTGGTTTATTATGCCAGAATTGCTGCCAAAGCTCGACTTCAATTTTTATGTTTGGTAAATTATAAAACTGAGCGATAGTTTCACAAGTTTCTGTGAGATTTTCGACTGACATCGTTTGCATTTGCGCGGGGTGTAATTTAGATAAAGCAAATGATGGAGTATTTTCTTCAGCAAAGCGTATTTCAAAAGATGTAATAACGGAGTCCAAGTATGGTATTATTAAAGATCTTTTCCAGAATTCTGAAGGGCTTTCTGCTGGGTGATTGCTTCGATGACGTTGTTTTCCAACAATGCGCGGCGTTAACGTGATGTCATCCTCCAGTCCGACTTTCTCCGCAATAACAGTAGCATCCTTTATAATTTCATCTGTGACTCTTTCGGGATTGGCACGGTGGCGTGGTTGCGAGGCCTCAACCACGTCCAAAGCTATGGATTGGAGTGCGTTGACAACAGGTTCCATCAAAGCAGAGTATTTGGTTATCAAAGTAATACCAAGTATAAACGAAATTCTGGAAGCAGCCGCATGAAGTTGAAAGGCGTTTTTTCGAGTCGCACTGTTTCCTTCACGCGATAAGGTTTCTAAGGCTTCCAATGTAATCAGAAAATTCTCCTTAAAAACTCTGAGAGTTTTGTGCTTCTCACTCCATCTTGTTTCGCAGATCCTGGAAATATTAGGTACCAATTTTCTTCTCAAAACAGATTCCCGAAAAAAAAAATATCTTTGGTGGTTCCCATGGCGTTTCGAATTTCAGGAAGATTGTTGAGATCATTTATTACCAGGTTCAGTTTATGGGACGAGCAATGAAAGAACAATGCTTTGGTATATTTTTTGCGTAGGATCGCTTGTACTCCACCGTCTTTTCCGGACATCGTCGAACAACCGTCAAATCCAAAACCTACGCATTTATCAGCAGGATTAAGGTCTTCTTTTGTCAGAAACTCATCGATGCAATATGCAATAGATTTCGCATCCAGACCTTTCAGCTCAACAAATCCGACGAACATTTCTTGGACTTCATTGGCTTCCTCGTCAAAATATCGCAGCCCAATCGATAATTGTTCAGTTCCAGAAATATCAGCTGTTTCGTCTGCTAACACACTATAAGCTTCTGCTTCTTTTACTTTTTTCACAATGTCTGCCTTAATAACATCTCCACAAATACCGATAACTTCATTTTGAATATCAACCGATCGATAGCATGCATTCTTTTTCCCATGCTCAATGTGTTTCTTCAAAACCAAATCTCCCGCGTCAATTCGTAGCTTGTATAAGTCCTCCAGAATACCTTCACCATAATGTTTTCCTCTCAGAGCTAAGTCGTGCGACCCGCAAAACGTAATGCAGGAAATAATAGATGTTATAATTTTTCGGTTTTCTTCAATAATGCCCTGGGAGTATTTGTTGAGTTGTAAATCTACAGGTACACTTCCAAGAAATGATTTAGCAGCTTTCAGTGCCACCTTATGGTAGTGGGTTTCCATGTGCTTTTTGCAATGCTCGTGAATACTAGCCTCATGCGAAAATAATATTAATCTAAATAGTAAATTAAACTCTATACTGAATACTACAACAAATTGGATGACACAACATAATCTTGAAATAAACTTTAGTAAAACAAAAATAATAACCTTCCATCCCCGCCAAAAAATGCCCATAAATATTGACTACAGCTTTGAAAACACAAAACTAGAAATAGTTAATAAATTCACCCTCCTAGGATTGGATATAGATAGAGAAATAAATTGGAAACCTCACATCAATAAACTGAAAGCCAAATTGTCCAAATTCTCCTATGCACTCCGTGAGATCAAAAAAACTACAGATCTTAAAACAGCACTAGTCACCTACTACGCATATGGCTACGCGTGGCTTAAATACGGTGTTATCTTATGGAGAAATAGTGCAGATCCGCCAACACTACTCACCATACAGAAAAAACTTATCAGGATTTTAGTAAACATCGAAGATACTGATAGCTGCAAACCGCATTTCAAAGAACTAAAAATCCTTACACTACCCTGCCTATATATCTTTGAAATATGTTTTGTACGCAACCACCCAGAATTCTACATCAAAAGACAAGAAATACAAAATAAAATTTCTCTGAGACATAAAAATAGATTAAACTTACCTACATCACGACTAAAAATGCATTCTTCTAGTACCTATGTTATGTCAATAATAAATAAACTAAAAATATTTCTATTGAATAAAGTATATTATAGCATAAATGAATATTTAACTGACAAACTATAAATAAATATTATGAAATGTAAGAAAATAATGTACCTACCTAGTGCAATAAGTTCAATTTTATTTTATTTTAACTATATAATAGATGTACACTTTGTAAATATCTTAAACAATTGTTACGGGTAGTCAGAACCCAGAAAGTCTGAAGTAATTACCTACTAAGCATATTTTGAGATTTCAATAATTATAAATAATTAAGTATTTCTAAACTAAGATTAATAATAAATGTTTTAAAAAATGTTATAAGTATTTAGTTTTAGGCCTTAGTTTGTATATTTTAAAATTGCTGTGCCCAAACAGGGTCCATAATTGTTACTTTTACCTGTAAGACTAAAACATCTATGTACAAACATTGTGGAAAGCAAATAAATGAATATGAATATCTTTGAAATTACAAAATGGCCTTATGGTAAATGACCCTAATACGCCTCTAAAAGAGTTTGGATTTGGCGGGAACAACAATATTTACAAAAGGCTCCTTTTTGGTGCCTGGAAAAGGCCAACCATGGAGAGTACGTTTCCAACCATGAATAATTGAATTTCCTCTTCAAATGTTTAGCGTCTTCCGCAAAGTCATACGTTGCAGACGGAGACCAACGGTTTTCAAGCAATTCTTTCTTCTTTTCAGTGGATAACATTGATGCTTGTCCAATAAATTGACCGATGTCATTTTCGTTGCAGTCATTTATTGAAGAGTCGGGAACTAAGTCCAGTTCTTTGGATGTGCTAGGTCTCGTCAGGTCACCCACGGAATCATCGCTGTCACTGCTTGCTCCTTCAGGTTTTTTTCTTTTTAAATTGACTGCAAAACAAAATATTTGAAGAAGGTATAACTTCTTATATAATGTCACGTATAACGCCATAGTAAAAAGTATGTAAGTTTAGGCTACGTCGGACAATATGGGCGACGCCTACCTGCTCCGTTCAAGCCATGTCAGTCAATGCTGTCCGACACTCAGACCTATTTTGTAGTCTAAGAGGTCCCCCGACTGCAATGACAACTTGTTTTTGACTTTTTAGTTCTGTATTTACCAGGGCAGTCGTGTTTTTAAATTTTTTAAATTATTTATTTTTATATTCTTTTTGCGATTTTAAAACCGATGCAAAATCAGTATTTACAATATTAGTAAAAAAAATAGGGAATATGCATGTAATTTTTTTTTCACTTAAATCAATAAAATACAGAACTATAAACTCAAGAAAATTCAAAATTAATTCATCAACTGCTTGTCGCTCAAATAAAATATTAAACTCCTACAATTTTCTACTGCACTTCAAACGTTCGTGACTCGTTCGTCGTGACATGACTATACTGTGACGTCAGTGTTCACGCTCTTCCTTGTTTACATTTAATTTTTTGGCCCTTATTTGAATAGTTTTACTAATTGTGATTATGTACTTTATTCAAGCAAAAATTGCAATTACAATATTAGAACATTTTTTTTTTGTAAAATGAAAAGTACTTTTTTTTTTTTTTTTTAATCTTTTATTTTTTTTTTAATTGGGGGTTTTTATCCACAAGGATACGCCAACCCCATTGTACCTTAAACAATATAAATGCACTTAAAAATACTTAACTAATACAAAACAAAAAAAAAAAAAACCATTACAGATCTGAGATTATTGCCAGCCTACACAGCTGTTTTGCTAGATCAGATTTAGGGTATGCCAATATCGTCTGAATTATGCCAATGTCTAACCTATTTAAGCCGTAATCTCTTTCCAGTTTCTCTCTCTCAATCTTATTTTTAAAACATTCCATTAACAAATGTTGAACATCCTCAAGTTTATTACATGTAATACAATTTGGTGATTCAACTTTTTTCATCAGATACGCAAACTTTGCTGTTGGGTAGTGTCCCGATCTGAGTCTCATAGCTGTTTTTACATAATATCTACCCAGTCTGCCATCATCAAACCACGGATAACGAGGGGGCTCATGCTGAATGGTCTTATACCAAATTCCTTTTACTTCCGATTTTTTATTAAAATGATTTTTCCAAAACTCGTGACATTTCAATTTAAATTTAGGGACCAAATCTGTGTAGTCTGGCAAAAAACTAATCACATTTCCTTCTATTGCTGCCAATTTAGCTATTCTATCGGCCTCCTCGTTACCTTTCACACCTATATGAGCTGGAACCCATTGCAACCTAAATTCAATGCCATTTTTATTAAATTTATGAATGGTACTAATAATATCGTAAGCTATCGATGCACCTCTGAAACCAGAGGCACATCGAGCCACGTGTTGCAAAGCGCTTTTGCTGTCAGAAAAAATAACAATTTTATTTAGTCTTCTTTCTTTTGCATATAACATGGCTTGATAGATTGCAATCAGTTCCAGCGTCATAATTGATACATAAGCATTTATCTTGAAGCCAGTTTTAGTTTTAGAATTTTGATAGAAAAACCCAACCCCCTGTCCATCCCCACTTTTTGACCCATCCGTATAGAATTTATGCCAACCATTATATTTTGAATTTAGTTCTTCTATAACGTTATTTACTAGACTATTAGGTTCAAAAGAAGTTTTATTACCGGCTACGCATACAAGATCACTTTTAATATGTTTCTGCAAGTCTATGGCCGATATCCAGATATCCAAACTAAACATCTTCAGCGTATCCGATGAGGACACATGATATGTTTTAATGTCATTAGCTGCGTCAACTAGTAAAGGTTTTCTTTTATTACACCAATAGTTATTATGACAGACCGCGCTCAAATCAGATACCGTATTGACAGTTGCATTATTAGACCAGGACATACTTTTCAACATAAATTTATAGGCCAAGTATTGTCTTCTTAAAAATAGGGGCATTATATTTAACTCGGACTCCATTACATGGATCGGAGTACTTTTAATAAACCCTCCCGTGATTCGCAGAGCTTGATTCTGAATTTTATCTAATTTGTCAGTATGCATCTTGGCGCCACAATCATAAATGAAACTACCGTAGTCAAGTCTACTTCTTATTAACGAGATATACAACCTTCGTAAATGCGTAGTGTGTACACCCCAAGTACTACCAGCCAAAACTTTCAAAATGTTTAAAAATTTCGAACACTTATCAGCAGTTTCGTTTACGTGTTTCCCCCATCGCAGATTCCTATCCAACCAAACCCCCAAATATTTAACACAATCCGATCTTGCCAACAGTTGCCCATTCACCTTTAGGGTGGGAAAAGTTCTCCTTTGGCCCTTACTAAAGACACAAAAGTAAGATTTACTTGCAGACAGAGCCAAACCTAATTCATCCATCAAAATGATCACAGAGTCAAGTGCTTGTTGAATACGTATTTCACAGTTTTGAATATCTTTATCACTAGCAAACAGAACAAAATCGTCGGCATACTGCGACAGTAATACGTTTTGTGTTTGGCTACATATTTTGTGTGTTATTAAGTTGAAAAGTAACGGGGATAAAGGATCCCCTTGTGCCAGACCTTTATTGGTCCATCTGGAGATTATATTTTCGCCAGTATCTGATCCAATATTGAGGTATCTTTCACTTAAAAAGGTCCAAAGATATGTACATATTCTACTTCCTATTTGCAAGTTGTCCAATATTTTCATCGCTACATCAATCGATACGTTATTGTAGGCGCTCTCAATGTCTAGAAAACATGCTAACGTTGGCATATTCTTAGAAAAACCTATTTGAATGTATGAAACTAAACGAGTTAATGAATCTAAACAGGACTGTGATTTTCTAAAACCAACTGTATGCGGTGAGAGTACTTTTGTTTTTTCAATATACCACTCTAACCGTTTAAATATTAATAAATGAAAAATTTTTGACAGACAAGAAAGTAAAGATATAGGTCTTAATTTCAGTTCACCATTAGAAGCGGAATTAACTTTAGGGATGGGGATTACCTGTATGTTTCGCCAGTTTCTAGGAATTATGCCAAATTTAAAAATATTATTATATAATCTAAGGATAAAATGTTTAGCTATGACAGGCAAGTGATAAATCATTGAATAAGTTATGCCGTCTTGACCTGGTGCACTGTCTTTTTTTTTAAGACAACCTTTAAGTTCTTGAAAAGTGAAGTCAGCTTCTAAAGTTGAATTTCTAGATTCAAATGTAGGCATAACATTTGTGACGTAATCCGGAGTCAGTGAACGTAACAACTCACCTTGCTTTTCAAGAGGACAATGCATTTTATTTTGTCTATAACCCTTCATCCATCTCATGCGACGCCAAAGATCAGAGGCTGAAGTTGTTTCATCAATAGAGTTGCAGAAATTCTGCCAACCTAAAAATCTTTCTTTACGTATTAAGTCTTGCGAATCACGGGTTAGTTTTTCTAAGATTGTTAAATTTTCTGGGGTGGGATTACGACGAAAGGCAGTCAAGGCTAGTCTACGCTGTGCCACTATTTTAGACAATTGAGGGTTCCAATACTGCTTCGGAGAAAAGTTTTCGGCCGGTTTATTACAATATTTTATAAATGGAATATGCTTATCTGCCGCGTTATTGATTGCATTGATCAAATTATCATACATATCTTGAATCCTGTCCGCCCCGTCATCATACTCCATAAGAGTATCGGCGATAGTTTTTGAGTACCCAATCCAATCCGCTTTTTTTAGGTTTCGTTTTTTAATAAATCTAAAGTCATTAATAATATTAATCGACATTTTAATTATCAGGTGGTCACTTCCTAAGTTCTCATTATAGACCTGCCACATAAACTTGATAGCCATATCTGAGGAAGCAAATGAAATGTCAGGCGAAGTCTGTTGTAAAATACCGTTAACCAACCTTACTCTCGTCGCCGCACCACTATTAAGAGAAATAAAATCATTGTCAAGTGCCGAGTTCATAATCTGCATACCTCTGGTATCATTTTTGACCGACCAGTTAGTGTGGTGACCGTTGAAGTCACCAGCAATTATTGTTTTCGCGGAGAAACTTGAGAAAAGTGTATCCCAGTCATTCAATTGCGTATGCACGGAAGATGGACAATAGATGGACAAAACATATTCTAAATCTTTACAATTAAGAAGTTTAACGCATAAAATTTCAATGCCCGGATTGCTAATACTAAACGAATATAAATAAGAATGAATAGATTTGTGCACTATTATTGCCACTCCTCCGTATGAATCGTATCTATCCTTTCTATATACATTGTACCCACTTATATTTATCGTAGAATCAACGTCAAACCATGTTTCACTAATAATGGCAATATGAATACATTCACGCATTAACAGATCTCTAAAACTAATCAATTTGGGGCAAAAACTTTGAGCATTCCATTGGAATATATTAAGTTTTATATGTTGTGGTACATTATCCATTTACAAATCCAATTAAACGCTCAATTAATCTCCCATTTAATAACATGTTGGTCAAAAACTTATAAAGTTCTCCAGAAATCGTCTTCAAAACTGAATTTACCTTTTCTTCAAAAGTACCCTCTGACAGTATAATATTTTTAATTTGAAACCAAAGCTTCTTAAACTCAAATTTGTAGGTCAACTCATTATCCTTTTCGCCACTTCCTTCTCCTTCATTCCTCGCCTTCTCTATTACGGATTCCATTGCTCGCTTATTGGTTTTGCTGAAATCATCCAACTCCCTCTTTTTCTTACTATTCTTGCGTTTCGGTTTTGATGCTTGAAGAATAGTTGACATTTCATCCGAACTTTTTCCTGAATCTTCTTTTATGTTCTCATCGTCATCCTCTTGCCGCTGCAATCCCATTACTAGCTTATCGCGGTATGATACGTAATTATTCCGTAGACAACTATATTGGTTTTGAGTGGAAATGGAGTGTTCACTATAATGTTCCACCATGACATTCTCTTTTTGTTTTTTAATTTCATAATATATCTGTAAAGCTCTCCGGTAAGTAACTTGTTGTTTGCTCATAATGATTCTTATAGTCTTTTCTTTCACAAAAAAGGGACAATTCTTATCCAAGACAAAATGATCGCCCTTACAATTCAGACACTTATAATTTTTAATATCGCAATTATCGTGGCCTCCCCCACATTTCGGACATATCATTTTCTTCATAGGACAGTATTTTAAGAAGTGGCCAAATTGCCAGCAACCATTACATTGTGTCACTGGAAACACATACGGCTCAACTTTGAAGCGGTAGTCATACGCATAAATAAAAGGAGGCAAGCTATTGCCTTTGAAACAGACCCTTATCGACTCACTTTCCACCCATTTTCCATTCAAATCCGAACGTTTAAGCCTTTTGACCGAAAGGATTTCAGAAGATGACTCAAAGATATCAGTTAGCTCATCTTCCCCCAAGTCTAAGTCGACCCCTCTCACCAAACCATACGTCATAGTCAAATCTTGCGTCATTTGACAACGCAAACCTTTTTCTTTAATTGTGTGACACTCCAATAGTTTAACCGCTGACTCCTTATCTCTAAATTGGATTAAAACTTTAAAAGAGCTTTTATATTTTATTCTAATGATACCCGTGATGTTTTCTGATCTGAGTAATTTCGCCATAGCTATCTGTTTAGGCAAAACATTAACGGAGGTGATACATACTTCATTGTCAGCCAAGACTTGCGAAGAAACATTTTTTTCTTCATCTACCCACATATTTTTTGTTAGTTCTACTGCTTCATTTGTGATCATACGTTTCGCTCTTCTTCGATTCACCATTATAAATTCGTCATCATTCCGTTCATCACTATTTCCATCTTCCATTATCTTCCTTTTTTCTGCACACCTTCTAGTAGTTTCCCCACTTTCTTTATTCTGTGAACTATTCGCTTCCAAATCCTTGTGATTATTCTGATCACTTGTCATTATCTCCATATCACTTACATTACCCCCATCACTATGGTCCGACATTCTCACAAACCTCACAATCCGTCTATAGGCCTCAAGGTCAGTTAACACTCGATAACAACAAGCTCATTAGCTAATGAGTTATGCACAACTAATTTACCGCACGCGTCCGTTCGATACGAATATCGCTATGACACTCAAAAAGTACTTTTTATTATTAATTATTAAACGGTTTTTTATTTAGCTCACCCCGTTTGTTTTATTTATTATTGGGTCAAATTTAGAAATTGAAATTTCACTGCCTTCCTGTTGTCAGATTGATCTGAAATTTGGTACACACTTTTGTTTCCGATGACAATACAATATAGTAATATCAACAACATTGCAAATCCAAGATGGCCGCCGGTACAAAATGGCGGATAACGTAGGTTTTATCAATCCCGTCAATGTGGGTATCAAATGAAAGTGCTTAACCAGTAGAATACAATGTACTATATAAAATTCAAATCCAATATGGCGGCCTCTTCAAAATGGCGGATAACTTAGGTTTTATCAATCCCATCAACATGGGTATCAAATGAAAGGTCTCAACAAGTAGAATACAATTTACTATACAAAATTGAAATCTAAGATGGCCGCCGCTACCAAATGGCTGATAACAATTTTTAAACGGTTTTATTTAGCTCATCCCGTTTGTTTTATTCTTGGGTCCAATTTAGTAATTCAAACACCCTCTTCCTGTCAACCGATTAATCTGAAATTTTGTATACACCTTTTATTCCGATGACAATACAATATAGTAATATCAATAACATTGTAAATCTAATATGGCCGCCGGCACAAAATGGCGGATTACATATTTTTCCACAACCCCCTCAATATGGGTATCAAATGAAAGGGCTTCACAAGTAGAATACTGTCAGCAACCCCAGCAGGGCCCAACAGGGCCAAGGCCTGCCTGGGCTGCGGGATTGTTCGAAAGAGTTACCGTGGCCCTGGTACATAAAAGGCCTACGACGAAACATAACTATTTTTAGTCAGTAAGAGTCTGGCACTCCCTTACCGCTGCTGACCCAGGGAGGGGTCACTTGATGATTTTTTGTGTCGTTAAAAAAATTGACTTTTAAAAAAATTAGATTGTAATAAATTATCAGGTAAGAGGGCGTGTAATAATGATGCACTAAATGAATTAGATAGAATGAGGAATATTCGGTAGGCATTTTCATTAAATACAAAGTCTCACAAAGTCTTACAAAGTCTCGTTGGTCTAGCTGTCGCAAGTGCGGCTGCTGAGCACGAGGTCTCGGGTTCGATTCCCGAGTCGGGCCGAAATCGCTTTGTGGGTTTTAGAAGACTTTCACAAAGCAGCCCGGAGCCTGGAAGTTGGTGATTGATACACCCGTGCATCGGAGAGCACGTAAATGTCGGTCCTGCGCCTGATCTCTCTCCGGTCGTGTCGGATCGCCGTCCCATCGGGTTATGAGAGTTAAGGAATAGTGAGTGCACCTGTGTCTGCGCAAATGCTTGTGCACTATAATATGTCCTGCGTAGTTGGCTAATCTCCTTACATGAGAACAGCCGCCGTAGCCGATAATCGGCTAGGAGGACATCATCATCATCAAATACAAAAAACTAGAAAATAAAAAATCGGTAAAAAAACTTTTAAGTCAAACGGTTTTATCTTATGTGCACTGAAAACTAGAAAATAAAAAAATAGTTACTTACCTGTCAACCTACGTAGGTGGTCTTGGTCATATTAGACTAAAATAAAAACGTGGGGCCCATTAACTGTTACTGTAGTACTTTATTCTAGACTCTAGAATCTAGAGGTATAATAGGTGTGGAATGCATCGACTTACTATAATCGTAACTGGAGATTTTGACAATCAATAATCAGCCGTAGCGGCTTCACCAGCGAACGCCGAGCTCATGATCTACCAAAGTATAAAGATATGCTTTGCCATAGGTAGGATTTCAGAGGGGCCCCACGTTTTTATTTTAGTCTAATATGACCAAGACCACCTACGTAGGTTGACAGGTAAGTAACTATTTTTTTATTTTCTAGTTTTTTACGAAATTAAGTATTTCTTTGACACATAAATTGTTTCGTCACTACCCGCATTATCGTGAACGAACGTTTTGCGTTTGTGTTTAGTCACAAAATACATAGGTACAGAAGTCAATCTACATACAAAGCGCGTTCGAGTCACGCAGACATAGGTGTCTATGTGTGCGTGTTCACAGACGCGCTGTCTCAAAACAACTCAAAACAGTGCGAGCGCGGCTGCCGCTTTCTTCTGATAAGCGCGTCACACACAAGGTAGATAAATGTGCACGCGTTGTGATACCTATCTAACTGTAATTTGACTGTAATATTTTTAATTTTAATAACAAAAGAAAAAGTAATAATGGAGCAACAAAAAAGTCATATTATAATTGTTCAGTGGACGGTTGTTTTTATACAACAATAAACAGTGAATTGTCGTTTTTTTAGCCTGCCGTATTACCTATAGTATGTACTTACTTATTTTCTCATATTTCGATGGTTCGTTTAATAAACGCAGTAGGTAGGTACAGTTAGGTGGGTAGGTAAGCGCCCCGGCGGCCTCTGGCCCAATGCCGTAATAAGTTTTGCTAGTGTCGACCCAGGCGAACCTCCCAACCTACCCTCAAAGATTATTACTAGTAGGAGTTGATATTTTTTGTGATTATGGCGAGAGTATGTTGTAAGGTAGACGAAATAAAACTCGCACATCAAGGTTTCTGTAGGTAGAAGCAAGCTTAGATCAGGGACTGTACCAACCCATTACGTACAAAAATATTTTTTTCACAAGTAAAGAGTAGGGTAAGTATATATGTATGGATAACAAAATTATAAATTGCGGTTTCTGAAAAAGTTCGGTATCTCGTTCAAACGAATTTCCGTTGAAAGTATTTATTAACCTCTTGTATGCCACATAAATTTTTTTATTATTATTGGTTTATATTTCATTTTTCCTGTTTTATTCTCAACAATACATCAAATAATTAGATACGAGTACCACTACCTACCACGTTAGTTTTAAGCGCATAAAAAAGTTGACAACCCTAACGCGACCGCCGAGTTTAGGCATGAAAAGTGAAGTACATACATGAGATTGACTTCTGTTGTATTTTGTGGTTTAGTTTCATCAAAAACACGCAAAATATAATAGTGAATTGTAAAATAAGTGATGAATAAAAATATAAAACAAGTGCACGGTACACCACATTGTTTCTTTGATCCAATAGAATGCATATTTAAAAAATTAAAAAGATTTGAATTACTTGCATATTATTGCATATTATATTGACATTATTTTACGAAAATACGAAAGCTAAACGCAAGTAGATACTCACCAAAAAACTTTCTGATGTCCATATTTATGATGTGGACCTAGCAACTGTTTAAATTAATTGATAATAGCGCACAAAGCACAAAACAAACGTAAAAGCGGGCAGTGGCAACGGGGACGCACGAATAAATGACAGACGCGAAAACAATGGCGGCTGCGCGGCGAGCGGCGCGGGCGGCCCGGCCACATGTTCCTCCCCCACTCCCCCTCTCCCGCTTTAACAATAACATAGAGCAGAGCGTAGTTGAGCGTACGGAATATTAGGAATCGAATTGGTGAATTCATTCGAGTTTCAACGTATGGGTAAGATCGATTAAGCAAGTCAAGTCAAAGACTTAGGACTTTTTAGAATCTCTAGGGGGGGGCAGCTGCCCCTCCCTGCCCCCCCTTGGCGACGCCCTTGTGCCGAACAGAACAGGAGCGGGAAGCAGGGGAGGGGGTAGCATCGCTCGTTTGAATTTAGTCAAACGCAGTACTATTACATTATTTGGATGCGTGGATGTAGTCCGTGCCTTTAAGAGAAATATAACTTAGCTATGTAAGGTGTACTACCGCATAACCTATACACAGTCTAAAACAGCGTTATAAAATTTTAAATTAATATGCGTTAGCGGAAGCGGAAAACTATTATAAATTAAACTAAGTACCTAAACCTAAGAAAGAGATCCAACTTCAAGCTAGATCTCACTGAGTCGGCAGCGGACAGAGACGTACAACAGGGCGCACATAGCTACCCTTCGCGGTTTTCACCGTGACGACACGAGTTGTGCCGTCCTTTGAGGTATGTAACTTTTCAATAATACCAAGTGGCCATGAAAGCGGCGCGGAATTTTCATTTATAATAATGAGCAACGTACCCTCCTGTAAAGGGGATGCAGGACTATTCCATTTAGATCTAGCCTGAAGTTGGTGAAGGTATTCTGAGCGCCGGGGGGGGACACTATAGACTATGTCATTCATATAAAGAGCGGAAGCAGCAGCAGCTGCAGCAGCGGGAAAATTGTCACCTTCATCAGCAATCAACTGGCGGACAACTCGTAAAGCATGATAAGGACTGGACTTGAGTCCAAAACAAACGCGATTAAACTGATACACAGATAAAGGTTCACTATTATCAAAACGATATAAAATTCGTTGAAACTTACGGTCAGAATCACAAACGCTAATATTAAGAAACATTTGACGGCAATCAGCTGACAAAGCAATTTTGAAAAGTCGAAACTTTATTAAAATGTTAAATAAATCACCCTGTAGATCAGGACCGGCATGCAAAATATCATTGATCGACTGACCCGATAACACACAACATATCTACCACTGTCGTCGCGAACAGTGGTAGCGCGGAAATGTTCTTCACACTCGAGATCCTTACGGCTCAGCGAGGGCGGTGCGGAGACCTCTTGAAGCTCCCAAAATAGCTTGAGAAGAGAATTAATATTATTTTCTTGAAGAACAGAACAACAAGACGTAGTGTAATTTGTATTATGCAGCGTAGGTACGGCACCCATAACTACATATCCAAACACTGTCTCAATAGCGGGAGGTATATTATATTGCTTACTACGTACAATATTAGGTAGTAGTAAGTGCGGAAAAACTGAAGCCCCGATCAAGACGTCGATATTACCCGGCTGGGCAAAGTGAGCATCAGCGAGCGGCAACGACTCGAGGTGCGCGAGTAAAGACACGTCCACGTGAGCGTTCGGCAGCGTGTCCGTAATACGTTCCACGATAAGCGAAGAAACGGTGAAATTAATATTTTTGTTGAAACGCGAATATATTTTAATATCTACTGAACCCTAACACGATTTTTCTGAACCACCAATCCCTTTAACTACTAAGTTAGTATTTTTAAAGTTATTAAATAATCCAAGACGTTTAAAACAGTCAGAAGTAATAAAACTACTTTGCGATGCACTATCAAGTAAACAGCGAACCACGCGCGGCCTGTTGTTAACATCATAAATAATAACTTGCGCTATCGCTAACAATATCGTTGTGGACGCGGTACATTGACGCTCGGCTTCGCGAGTATGATAAGTGCGCGCGCACTGCCTGCGAGCGGGCGCAATGGACGTTGTACACAACACAAAGAAATCTCGGACTGAGACGCGGAGGGAGTGGGCGCAGTGGTACGTGCGGCCTGTGCCTGCGCCGCCGGTAAAGAAGACGAAACAGCTGGACTACGATTTATGTTTACGTTAAGGTCACCGAGGTCACTCAATAGCGGAGACTTTTTCTCAAAATGCAATAACATATGGTGGTGTTGATTGCATGAACGACATTTAGTTTTACTAGAACAATCGCTTGTTTTATGTTTTATACTCAAGCAATTGACACAACATTTATTTTCTTTAACACAATTGAACCGAGCGGTTGGAGTTAAATTATTAAAAGCGGGACATTTAAATAGGTGATCGTGTACAACGTTATCGCACAGACACTTGTGTGAGTTATAGGTAGATTCCGAACGAGTTACGTAAGATTGCGGGTTAGGTACCGATTTATTGTTATTGTTGTTTCGCGATTTATCAAACTTTTGTTTATTTATGTTATTACTAGACGAGTTAGATGAACTAGGCTGCGTATTTACGAATATCCGACACTGATCTTTGATAAACGAAATAAAACTATCGAGTGTAGGTATTTTATTATGACGTTCGGTCCAGAGGCGGCGTTAGGCGTGGGCGACGTGGGCCACCGCCTACGGCCTCGCGGTACGAGGGGCCTCGCGCCTCAAAAATTTTTAAAGCAAGAATAAAATAAAAGATATGAATCAATTTTGTTGTGAAACATGTTCTCGAACAAACACTACTTTTATGTCCCAAAAATTCAAAAAATTTTGCGCTCGCTTTGCTCGCGGTTTCTTTACTTTAGACGTAAACTTTTAATGTCGTAATACTCACAAAAATTTGCGCTCCCTTCGCTCGCGGCTTCTTCACTTCACAGTTGCCTTTTATTAAACGGTTTTATATTATATATGTTTAGGACTTTTACTGATTCAAAACTCAAAAATTTTCGGGCTTGCTTCACTTCACAGTTGTTTTCATTGTCAGTGTCAACATTTTTTAGTCCACCCTAGCAAAAAGGTAGCGTCGTTTTATTTAAGTCCTTTTGTTAAATAGAAAGTAACTTATAGTTTCCATATGAACTTTCTTATTTACGGTACTACTTTAAGTCCCAAAATTGTAATACATAGGCGTCAAAGATACGTACGTTTGGGCTACATTTTAAGTAATTTTTGTTTTGAGTTCTAAAATATTATAAAAAAATTCGCGCTCGCTTCGCTCGCGTAATCAGCTATGTTCCCGTATTTTCGCCTTCACCAACCAACCAACAATAACTTATGTACAATTGGGCTACATTTTACGTAATTTTTGCTTTGACTTGTTAACTATAAAAAAAATTCGCGCTCGCTTCGCTCGCGCAATCGGTAACTACACATGCCTCTGTTTTTCCTTTGGGTTTGAATTGCAGTTGGAGGGCGCCGTAGAAATCTCGGCCAGGGCGCTGGTAGAGTTAAAACCAGCATTAAATAGAAACGTATAATTGTGTTATTTAATACTAGCTTCTGCCAGCGACTTTAATCTAATTTGTATTTTTATTAATAAAAACTTGGCAGTGTCCATTGTTTCGTTTGTTTTTATTATTTTAAAGAATCCGTCTTCAGGTCGCCATAGAACAGGGCCTCGCGAAATTAGTCTTGCCCACATCAAATTTAGGTCTTGTCCCGCCACTGGTTCGGTCATTTCGAACGCACGAATGGTTTCCGTGTCAAACTTTTTTAATGCGAGTTGCAATAACATAAAGTCGGCGAGATTTTCTAAGGGAACTATATGTTTGTCACCAAAATTTATATTTGTCATCAAGTTGTATCACCTAATAAATAGATCTATCGCCACGAAATATTTTCGTTCTCAGACAAACCAAATTATTTATTTATTTATTTATACACAACCTTACATCTACCCTTGCAGGACTTGCCTAATGCGGCAGATGGGTTCTTTTTAATTTATTCTAGACTAAACTAAAAACACATACAAAACACATACATAACAAATCAATACAATACAATACAGACACATACATCACAAATCAGCACATATAAACTTAACTAGATTCGTAGCTTACCACCCTATAAGCGACTACAGTGAAGTCATTCAGCGAGCACGTAAATAAATCCAGCCGGTTGGCTATGGCATTAAGCGTGCGAACGGCGCGCGTCAGCGGCGCTCGCTGCAGCAGGTTGGTGCGCGCGCGCGGCACCTCCAGCATCGGCGGCCTTCGCCGTCGTATTCATCCGGTACACAAAACCGAATTTCGCCCAAGATATCAGGATTACATATTTTACCACGTAACACCTTAAATAGATATGAGGCCAGTGCCACTTCTCGCCTCGTCTCCAGTTTAAAATATCCTACCATGCCTAACACAAAAAGGGTCGGGTATAGTAACGGATAACCTGGGTACACCCGATAAAGCTTTAAGTGGAGAAATCTTGCGAACTTATTTTGGATTCTCTCTAACATGAATTTGTACTTAGCCTCACTAGGTCCCCAAACGGCTGCACAGTATTCTAAGTGACTTCTAACCAGAGCATCATAAAGAACTTTTAAAGCCTTCATGTTGTTGAAATCATGCGCTTGTCGTAAAATAAAACCTAAATTTCTATATGCCCTGCTACATATGGTCACTACATGCTTCCTAAAATTTAAATCAGTTGAAAAACAAACTCCCAGGTCTCTAACTTCCTCGACTCTTTTTAACGGCTCCCCCTCCATTTCATACCGATGATGTCGTGGGTTTCGGGCACGAGTGAATGACATCACTGAACACTTGGAGATATTGAAGTAAAGTTTATTTTCCTGGCTCCATTTGGTTACTTTATCTATATTCTCCTGGAGCACTTCATGATCAGTGACGTCCCTCACCACGCGGGACAGTTTCAGATCATCAGCAAAAAGCAGACAACATGATTCCTGCACCGCCGCCGGCAAATCATCGATCATCACTATGAAGAGTAGGGGCCCTAAATTACTGCCCTGACTTACGCCAGACCTTGTATAATACGGCTCAGAAAGCTGTCCGCCACAGTCGACAAACTGACGTCTGTCCCTCAAGTAACTGGCAAAGAACTTAATGGTATGTAGTGAACAACCCTTGCCAGCTAACTTCAAGAGCAGAACATCGTTGTCGACTGTGTCGAAAGCCTTCCGAAAGTCGAAATAGGCAACGTCCACCTGTAGTCCTGTATCTACCGCCGGAACTAAATTAGACATAAGATGCAGAAGATTACCTGATGTTCCACGACCTGGCCTGAAACCGTGTTGAGCGTCTGTTAGGTGAGCCTTTAGTTGTTCGTACAAGGTGTTATGTACCGCAGCCTCGAATACTTTTGCTGGCGAAGATAGGACAGCAACAGGTCTGTAGTCACTAGCCTCCGTTCCACCACCACCTTTAGGTACGGGTACCACCCGAGTAAGTTTCCACGGTTCTGGGAATGTTGCCGTTTCAATGCATTTATTAAATATATGTACCAGTGGCTCAAACAAAACGAATCGGCAATCTCTCAAAACGAACGGGGGTATGCCATCTGGTCCCACCGAGCACTTCGGCGGCAGGCGAGCGAGCGCCCGACGCACCGCGCCCTCCTCTAGCAGGCCGAGGTGCGCGCACGCTGCGCTCGGCGCCGCCGCAGCGCTCGCCGTCTCTGCATCTAACGCGGCGGCCTCTGAGTTATACACAGAATGAAAATAACGTGCAAATTCATTGGCGCACTCTTGGTCTGAAAGTGCCGTACCGTTTTTAACAATTCTGTAATTATTAGAATTTCCTCTTTTTGATCTAAAATAACTCCAAAACGCTTTAGGGTCGGTCGCTAAATGGTCTTGCACGCGGTCCCGGTAACGATCATGAGCCACCATGGTATCTGATTTAACCTTTGCCCGACATAAAGAAAACGCTTGGTAGTCGCTAGCAGATTTACTTAACTTATATTTTAGTCGCTAGCAGATTTACTTATATTTTTTATGCAGAGCATATTTCAATTTAATATTACTAATAATATCTGGAGTGTACCATACTGGATACGTATATCTAAATTTTTTGCATTTTTTCTTTTTGATGGGTACGCAATCATAAAAAACGTCATTAATTTTACTGTAAAAAAACTCTAAAGCTAAGTTAGGGTCGTTCAGAACATATAAATCACTCCAGTCAATATTACCTAACAAGTAGTACATCTGCATAAAATTAGCTTTGTTAAAGTTCCACTGCTTAAAAATCTGATTGTGTTCGTCGTCATATAGTGGGGCGGGGGGCAACCGCGACGACGACGGCTCGCTAGACACCTGCACCGCTATGTCGAGCGGCGGATGGTACTCGTCCACGGGCTGCAATTATTATTATTGTTAATATAATGTGTAAAATATGAGATGGATTACCAACACGTTCAACTGATGGATGGACTGATGGATTACTAACGTTCAAAACTTATTTAGACAAAATAGAAGCACAACAAATTAGATTTTTGAAATTACTGGTGAATAACAAAACTAAAGATAAATGCAAAGATGATTATAATAAATTATTTAAAATATGTAATATCCTCCCTGTCAGCTTAAAACATAAGTACCTACTTTTGGTTAACAGTCACGGCAGTTGGGAGCGTCACTCGTTGGTAACACATAGCCACGCAACTAGGACAGTATCGGTGGGTAAATATGATGTTCCTAGAGTGAGAAATTATTTTGGTGATCGTACCCTTGATAAAAGGATACCATATCTCCTCAACCAATTACCTGCCGATATTAGAAATCAGGAAAGGAAGAGGAAATTTGCCAAATTACTCAAGCAGTTCCTCCTTGACACTTTGTAAAGTGAAAAGTTTTTGACCCAATTTTTTTTTTTTTTTTTTAGTTATCTTTAATTTTTATTTTTGTTGGTTATTAGTTTTAAGTATAGTTAAGTATCAAAGTATAAAGATAGTTACATATGTATATGTCGCAGATTCAAACGGATTTGAATCCACGTGTTGATGATGTTCGTCCGCCATCTTAATAATTCTCGGTCAGTGCGCACACCCGGCGCCAGCGACGTCTCAGGAGCAAGAGAGCGAGCTCCATCGACATTCACACTACTGACAGATTGAAATGACACAGACAACTGTCACTGTCAAACATCAATATGGAGCTCACAACATTCAGTCTAGTGTTGCTACTCGAAAAATAAATCATTATTCATTCTCCGACACGGCCATACTGACAATCAACGCGCTCTCGCGTTGTCCGTTGAAACCATAGAAACAACAGGTCTGTCTCAGAAACTTAAATGATTAACCCGCAAAGCGTGCAAGCTTTCAACATAAGGACCTTGATAACACGTTAGCTTAATAAGCCTACGAAGCGTAGAAGCTTCCAGGAGACACACCGGTTCAAGCAGCAAGCTTTCAATCTATGCCTTAGACAAAGCGTACCAATTTTCAGGCAAAGCGTAGCAGTTTTCAAGCTACCACAAATTAATACAAAGCGTAAAGGCTTTCATCTTGTTTCGGTCAAAGCGTCTCAGCTTTCAGTCGAATTCTCAGACAAAGCGTATCAGCTTTCAGTTAATTCTCAGACAAAGCGTATCAGCTTTCAGTTAAATTCTCACACAAAGCGTATCAGCTTTCAGTCAAATTCTCAGACAAAGCGTAACAGCTTTCAGTCAAATTCTCAGACAAAGCGTAACAGCTTTCAGTCAAATTCTCAGACAAAGCGTAACAGCTTTCAGTCGAATTCTCAGACAAAGCGTAACGGCTTTCAGTCAAATTCTCAGACAAAGCGTAACAGCTTTCAGTCGAATTCTCAGACAAAGCGTAACGGCTTTCAGTCAAATTCTCAGACAAAGCGTAACAGCTTTCAGTCAAAGTGTAATAAAAAGTTCTCGCACATTACAATCCATTTATTTGGGTTGGGTCACAATCACAATCATTTTATCGAAACAAAAAGCAAAATAATTCGTAATTCTTATAACGTCTCAATCAAACAAAGGAGGTTAGGGTATTTTTAAGTAAATCTGAGCATACCTGGGTATCCGTAATACCAGAAACTACAACTTCAAAGTTGTTGGACTCGTTCCAGCCAGTCTCCAGCCGATCTATCAGCGCCAACTTATTCGTAGCAGCTAGATCGCTCTTGTACTCCACCATGTCACGAAAAAGTTCATGAAACCTTTCTGTTACTAAAAACTGACGTGTAAACCGCTTATGTAATTCGTCCTAACTTTTACCTCATCGCGCCACTGCGCCGCAGTAAACTGACACTCGTCTGAATCAAATGGCGGCAGGAATATTTCACTCGCTTTCAGTTTTCTAGCTAAGCCGGCACTCGTAGAAGGTTGTTGGTTAGAATTCCTAGCTCCATCAGCCATATTCTCTCGCGCCGTAGATTGGGACGTAAAATATCCATGTTCTTGTGTACCTGGCATCGCAGTAGGCTCGCAGGTTGCCCCTTGGGGTAATCCCACCGCTGCTGTCGCAGATTCAAACGGATTTGAATCCACGTGTTGATGATGTTCGTCCGCCATCTTAATAATTCTCGGTCAGTGCGCACACCCGGCGCCGCGCCGGCGACGTCTCAGGAGCAAGAGAGCGAGCTCCATCGACATTCACACTACTGACAGATTGAAATGACACAGACAACTGTCACTGTCAAACATCAATATGAAGCTCACAACATTCAGTCTAGTGTTGCTACTCGAAAAATAAATCATTATTCATTCTCCGACATATATTAGATTAAAGTGTCCGCACTATTAAAGTATTATATTTTTAAGTTAATAGTTTAGCATTCCGCAGACAAACCGTGTAAACGGTTTTGTGGAGCATAGATTTATAGCATAGATTGTAAGAAAACGTGTTTGTGATAATAAATAAATAAATAATAATAATAATAATATCCGAGTGCTCCAGGGAGAGTATACTGTCCCCCATCTCCGGCTTGCCGGAGTGAAGCATGACGGGGGATAGGTCTCCCGCCTCTTGGCTTGCCTTCACCGGCCGGTCAGAGTGGAGTCGCTAGAGCAATGCTCGGAGGGTAGGTGCCTCGTGATAAGTGGCGAGTGGGCCGGTGATGCTGGACCCACAGGGAGCGCGTGATCTGCGTTTAAAGTCCGCCGAGGTATCCTCACCCTTCTCAGCCGCTCATGTACCTGTTGCCCTCTTGTTGCTTTTCAGTGACTGATTCCCGGGGGCCCAGTAAGTGAGTTGGCGAGTCTCCACCTGCCATTTTTACGTGTATTTATTACATTGTTATCGGCAGGTGCCATAGTTCCCGTAGTTTCCCCATTCCTAGTCCATTAGCATCCCATCACAATAGCCCAAGTAGTTTTCATCCATAGTTAGCAATAGTTTAGCACAGAACCGGGGATTGTCCTTGGGTACATTTCTATAGTGTATACAGGGATAATCGTCGGTTTTGTGTCACCATTTCATTAAAGTTGTCTCAAAAGGGCTTCAGCGTGTTGGCTTCGGCCCCACGTTCGCCTCCCAAAAATCCGGGACTCTATAGTCCCGAGGTCTGGTAGAGACATACAAGATAATAATAATAATAAAATTGTAGTGCATTACATGAATATAAACTTCGTTCTTAGAATAATAGTTTTATTACTTAAATAATAGCTTGGTGCTCAAAATGGTAGATCTGTCACCAAATAAATCGATTAATCGATCCCTGACTGCGACTTCTTTTTATTTGTTATTTTGTCACCAATACAGTAGTTATATTTTATTTCGTTCAGTTATTAAAATAATGTATTCGTTACCAATTTAATACATTAGTTTATAATTTTAATGAAAATATGTTCAAAGGGAAGAGGAAGGAAAGGGAGACAAATTGGCGCGCTTTCGGGCCTCAACGAATGGGTTGGTTGTAGGTACGATCATACGATGCAAAAAATTTACTTATCGGCCAGAAAAGAAAAAGGGGGCGCCCTTCAAAATTCAAACAAGCGCTGATTATTCAGTGATAGATAGATAGATAGATATATTCTTTATTATGCCCACCAATTAAAAAAAACAACAAGAACAAACAAAAATTTTGAAGTCGGTGACACAATGGGCGGTCTTATCGCTAAAAGCGATCTCTTACAGACAACCTTTGGATGGATTGTAAAAAAGGAAATAACCATATCGCAGGTAGTTTTGGTGCACTATGTATATATAATATTTAATATTAATACATAAAACAATAACAAATAAAATATAATAAATATATTTATATATATAATAGATAAATATAACAGAAATATGTATACATATATGATATATTTTTAAAGTCGCCAATTAAACTTGACAATAAGTCTGCAACAGTATGGTATTATACCCAACTACAAATTAGAAAGGTAGTGTTTTTTTACCAGGTTCTTGAAAACTGCTAAAGTTTGAGCCTGCCTTATTGTTACGGGCAACGCATTCCACAACCGCACAGCTTGAACGGTAAAGGATTTATCAAAGAAGTTAGTGGAATGCATTGCCATCTCTAGTCTCAAATTCTCAGATGACCTTAGATATTTTGTATGTGTGTCATTAAGGAACTTAAAACGTTTGTAGTGGGACCTACACTAATTGTTGACGCATCAATATTGTTCATACTGTACTTGCATTGTGTTCGCCTCCCCAGTTGTCCCGTATATCGCACTACCAACGCACGCTACTAAATATTGTGACTGTACCAAATCGTATGTAACCTAATTGGAGTCAGAAAATAAAAGTGTATTAATTAGTATTTTATTTACTTATCTCTGGACACGACACCCCACCATCTAAATTGGTGACCCCGTGTGGAGAAAGTGTGAACTGTAACCAGTGAATTTGGACTTGTAATTCAGTGAATCGGACGACCGGGGCAACTCACACAAGCGTACCGTAGTGTCGGTTTAATATTAGTGCGCGTCAAATTAAGAAATTATAAAGTCGTCTGAAGACAAGAAGGTTGTTATTGAAGAACATCAACTGTCGTCCATCTCCATCACAGCTAGAATCCCGGAATTTTGGAAGAAGTCGCCTAAAACATGGTTTATTCAAGCAGAAGCAGTTCTAAATCCTCAGAAGATGTCCGACGAATCAAAGTACCAGGTCATTATTTCAAAATTATCCCCGGACGTAGTTAAGCAAGTTACACAGATCCTTGTGGATCCCCCTGAGAAAAATAAATATGAGACCTTGAAGAATAAATTGATATTTATATATCAAGAATCGGAAGAGCGGCAAGTAAAAAAACTCATTGGCGAAATGGACTTAGGCGACCAGAAACCATCACAATTACTTCGAAAAATGCAAGACCAGGCCAGGGGACGAATAAATGACGAAACACTCATAGTTATGTGGCAAAATCATTTACCAAATTCGGTGCGAGGAGTTTTAGCTGTAACGGAAGAAAAAGATCTAGAGAAATTAGCATCAATAGCGGATAAAATAATGGAAACAACGACTCCCATAAATAGTGTTGCGACTGTCAAACAGGAACCAGGCCCATCGGGTTCTCAAGACCAAATTATTTCGGCAATAAACAAATTGAGTGATAGATTACAAAATTTAGAGTCAAGATCACGAGGCCGTTCAAATAACTGGCGAAGGAATAACTTTAGACGCAACAGATCCAGGTCAGGGTCAAGAAGTCGCACAAGGAAATTCGAAGATCCAAATTGGCTATGTTTTTACCATTATAAGTATCGCAGCAAGGCAACTAAATGCGTGGATCCATGTAACTGGAAGAAAAAACACGACAAGGACAAGCCAGCGGAAAACTAGAGTCGGTGCAGTCTGCGACGGGAGGCTGTGACCGTGCCTTCGGGAATCACCGTCTGTGTGTCAGAGACAGGAAATCGGGCTTGAACTTCTTAGTCGATAGTGGTGCAAACGTGTCAGTGTTACCGCGGAAAGTAGCTTACATGAAAGGTAATACAAGTGAGTGCTGTTATAAACTCTTTGCCGCAAATGGAACTCAGATTAACACGTATGGTACATTGTACTTAGAATTAGATTTAAACCTAAGACGAGCATTCCGTTGGTTATTTACATTAGCGGACGTACAGCAACCAATATTAGGTGCTGACTTCTTAGCTAATTTTCAGTTGTTAATTGACTTGAACGGACGAAGGTTAATCGATCAAATAACTAATTTAAGCACCAAAGGCAATCTTTCTAATTCTAGTGAGCCCACTTTGAAAACTATTGTAAATAATTGCCCTTATTATGATTTATTATGTGAATTTCCAGAACTAACTAAACCAGTTTCGTACAAAGAAACGCCTAAACATAATGTTTGTCATCACATTGAGACCACAGGACCTCCAGTGCACGCACGAGCCAGGCAGTTACCACCAGACAGGTACGTAAAAGCTAAAAATGAGTTTAAGATTATGCAAGAGCTTGGGATTTGTAGGCCGAGTAAAAGCGCTTGGGCAAGTCCCTTGCATGTTGTTCCTAAGAAGGATGGGAATATTAGACCTTGTGGAGATTATAGACGTTTAAATGCGATTACCAAGCCTGATCGATATCCAGTTCCCCGTCTTCATGATTTTACGTATATGTTAGATAATAAAAAGGTTTTCTCAAAGCTAGATATAAATAGAGCTTATTATTGTGTGCCAGTTGCGGAAAATGACATTGAGAAAACTGCAGTCATAACACCGTTTGGTTTATTCGAATTTGTGCGTATGCCATTTGGATTAAGAAATGCTGCACAAACTTTTCAACGTTTTATGCATCATACTGTTTTACAAGACTTAGATTTTCTTTTCAATTACGTAGATGACGTCATCATTGCATCGGAAAATGAAGAGCAGCATAGAGAACATTTACGAAAAGTTTTTGAACGTTTTAATGAATTTGGTATAACGATTAATTTTTCAAAGTGTAGTTTTGGTAAAGATAAATTAGAGTTTTTGGGTTTTGAGGTCTCTACAGAAGGAATTAAACCATTAGAAGATAAAGTTAAAGCGATTATTGATTTTCCAAAGCCAGATACTATAGAGGAACTTAGAAGATTTTTAGGCATGTTAAATTTTTATAGAGCTCATATACCTCATTCGGCTGATCATCAGGCAGCGTTAAATAAATATTTAGGGAATTCAAAGCGTAAGGATAAAAGTAAAATCAATTGGACACCTGAAGCTACGAAAAATTTTGAAAAATGTAAAGATGATCTTAAAAATGCTACCTTATTGTATTTCCCATCGGCACATACACCTTTGTCATTGATGACGGACGCATCAGACACAAGTGTAGGTGCAGTATTGCAACAAAAAGTTGATGGCAATTGGAAACCTTTAGGATATTTTTCGAAAAAATTAACTGAAGCACAAAAGAAATATAGTACATATGATAGAGAACTTTTAGCAATTTATTTAGCAATCATACATTTTCGTAATTTAGTTGAAGGGCAAGAATTAATAATTTTTACAGATCATAAACCATTAACTTTCGCGTTTACTAAGTTAGGTACCAATAGAGAAACTTCTAGGCGAACTAGGCAAATTATGTTTATTAGTGAATTTAGTACTGACATACGACACATTAGTGGAAATAATAATATAGTTGCTGACACATTATCTAGAGTTGAAACAATAACATGTCCCACGACGTTAGATTTCGCAGAACTCGCCACTGCGCAGGAAGTTGACGAACAGCTTGCAAAATTATTGAGAGCATCGAACAACAACAGTAAAGTAATATTAAAACGCGTAACGTTACTTGATACTGATAAACATGTTTATTGCGAAATGTCTACTAATAGTGCAAGACCATATTTACCTGAACAATTTCGTCGTTTAGCTTTTGATTCTATTCATAATTTAAGTCATCCTGGTATTAAGACAAGTAAAAAATTAGTAAAAGATAGATATTTTTGGCCTGAAATGAATAGAGATATTGGTAATTGGACTAAAACATGTGTAAAATGTCAAAGAGCGAAAGTTCAAAAACATACGGTTTCTGATTTACAGTCCTTTAAAAGTACTAAACGTTTTGAGCATATACATATTGATATTATAGGACCGTTACCAACCTCGCCAGAAGGTTATAGATATTGTTTAACGATTATCGATAGATTCACTCGTTGGCCAGAGGCATTTCCACTAAAAGAGATAACTGCAGAAATCGTAGCGAAAACATTATATGAAGGTTGGATTAGTCGTTTTGGTTGTCCCATAAAGCTTACTAGTGACCAGGGTCGTCAGTTCGAAAGTAACTTATTCAAAGAATTAATGATTTTAATGGGAATTATAAAGACACGCACAACTCCGTATCATCCCCAATGTAATGGTTTAGTAGAACGTTGGCATAGATCTTTAAAAGCCGCGTTAATGGCTCGCTTAAATAATAAATGCTGGGTTGACGAATTGGCAACTGTAATGTTGGGGTTACGCACAACGATAAAATTAGATACAGGTGTAACCGCTACACAAATGTTGTATGGCAGTAATATTAGATTACCCGGTGACTTTTATGATACAACTGATTTGAAAATTAGCGATTCAGAAAATTTCGTAAATAAGTTAAAAGTTGTAATTGATGGGTTAAAGCCATCTAATAGGAAAAATAAGTCACCAAATAAGATTTTTGTGCATAAAGACTTGTATGATTGTGAATATATTTTTATCCGTAATGACGCAGTACGGAAACCGTTACAACCACTTTACGACGGACCATATTGCGTCATAAGTAGAGATAATAAAGTATTTCGTATTCAGTTGCCCGACCGTCAAGTTAAAGTTTCTATAGATCGTCTGAAACCAGCGTACATGTTAATAGAGGATGAATCGCAATCTAAAGTAGTTGATAATAGTAATAGGGATACCGTTTGTCGAAAAGTTACGAAAAAAGTAACAATTCAAACGGACGAACCCGATAGTAAAGTTTATACTAGGCGAACTGGTCGAGTAAGCAAAAAGCCATTGAAATATCGATAAATTATTTTATTGTTAAAATGTCAATTTTGCAGATTTATTTAGGACATTAGTTTCAAATTGTGGTATCGTGATCTTTAATTTCATTTACGGTGAGACGATACATCAGTATAGTGGATTAAATTCGCAAAATCGGTTCTAATCAAACGAAAGAGAACGTAATTGTAAACGAAAATGTATCTAATGTGGCCCATATGCATAATAAGCTAAATATTATTGGCATAGTGATGATAGTTATTATAATAATGTTAACCATGGTATTTGCCTACGCACTGAAACGAAGATTCATTAGAGGCGTGAGGAAATGGTTAAGAAAAGAAATGGTAGCCAGTTCTGTAGCCTTACCGAGTATTAAGGTCGAAACTGTGCAACCTCAACATACAATGAGTCCGCCGTCAACAGCCAAAGTTGTGCTTTGATAATAATATTCTGATCAAAAACCCTCGTTCTCTCAAGTGATATTATATTTGTGTGAATGTGTAGTGAACGTTAAACAGTAGTGAATGTATGTATATTTTTTATGGCGTCATCATGTCGGATACTGGAGACTCTTGGTCATTCGTACGAGTAGGCCAAGCGTGTAATTTTATTTTTTAATATGTATAGCAAAGTAACCCGGCATGATAACTACCTTTATATCGTATATAATATACTTAGATTATGTATATTTCATGTTACCTATTATGTATGTAATCACATTAAATGTCAAGACGGACTCTCTAGAAGTGTTCCGCAACTGTAATAGACGTATATGAGTAGTGTATTACATAGATTTAAGGCAGTCATAGGATGTATTGTGTTATATTTTGTTTTTCGATCGTAGGACATTCTGCATAGTTTGTATTGTTGGTACCGGCCGGCCACAATGACTCCAAGAGAGGAGAACAGAGTATAACACAAAGGTCAGGCCCGGTCTGGCTCCATTGGAGGCCCTCGGCTAGATGGTGATTTGAGCCCCCCCCCCCCCCCCCATAACATAAATAATTATTACATAAAGAAGTTAAAAAAAAATTGTGTTAACCGTAGAAAGACGACAAAAATTCCTACCATAGTGATAGTAGCCTTATTAACGATTGCCTAGCCTATCCCATCAGTTTTCTTTTAAGTTCGTCACTACTACTGGCCACGACATTAATGATTTCTTCTCTGTCGATGTCAGAAAACAAGTCTCTCTCTATGTTCATAAAAATAAGGCTAGACATAAGGTCTTGGCCTAAACTAGCCCTAAGACGATTCTTAATTATTTTTAACTTCGAAAAAACCCGTTCACATGTAACCTGTGTACAGGGTATCGTTAGGATAAATTTATAAACTACATATAAGTTAGTGAACAATCCTGATCCAGAGAGTTCAAAAATAACTGAGAAGGCGCATGACAAACACTTGAAACATTTTTTACTGTCATTGCAGAAACCACGAAAATTGTCTTCTTCTGATTCAGGTTCCGAATCGAGTTCACGGTCTTTTAAAATTTCTTCTGCTTTGTTTGATTCTTCGTCTGGGATCTGTTCATCTTGAGTTTTTACAACTTTTATGAAACTTTTGTACTGATCTGCAAATTGTTTAAGTTCTATTAATAATATACTTCTTTCAACATTGCAAAGTTTTGAGATACAAGAGAGGACTCCAGCCGGAAAGTCTTTTGTCGTCATTATGTCATTAAATTTTCTTGGATTTAACCAAGAAAGGTCCTCTAAAATTTCTCTGTTGGGGCAAAATCTTTCTTCTATGCTTATTCTAGCACAGTCTAACATATTGAAAAATACATGCTTGAAATGTTGAGCTGTTGATATTTCAGGAGCATCATCACTGGATTGTTCCCCAGGCATTCGTTTTTTCTTTGAAATTCTTCTTTCCGTAAAGTCCAATTGTAATTCCAAATCAATATTGCTATCTTCCAATTTACTGTTAACAGCAGTCGCATACTCTTTTGTTTTCGTGTACAAAAATTCAAAATGTTTGTCATTTCTTTTTTCATTGATCTGTTTAAGTAGTGTTTGAACCAAATCCCAAGCAATAGCGTAGTCCAATGTTTTAGTTTGCAAATATTTCGAAACAGGCGTTATAACAAGAAACATATCTAGTAAAACGAATGAAATAAATAGGTTTTCAAATTTCGCCCATTGACTTGCCAAATTTTTGGCCATATATCTGGATTTGCAATCAAAATTACCATCAGATATTTCTTTGAATACGGTAATGACGTTAGTTAATTTGTCCGTGGCAATTTCCCCGCTCCTTAAAACACTTTCATCAATTATCGATGACAGAGCCTTATGTTTACTCCACCACCTAGTGGCTCCTATTTTTTGCAGTCTATAAAGTTTGTCGTGGGCGGTATGTTGTTTTTTTGTTTCTTTCTCCCACACTGCCATTCGTTTGTAAGATGTACTCAGAAAAACTGCAGATTCCTCTACCAATCCAAATACGTTTTCTGCTTGAAGAAACTTTACTGTCGAGTCAGCTACTACTAAGTTTAAGACGTGAGCCATACAGTGAGTATAAATCATATTTTCATTTGCCTTTTTGAAGTGAGCCTGTAAGCCATTGTAACACCCTTTCATATTACTTGCCCCGTCGAATGAACACGCAACTATATTTGATGCTTGAATTCCGTACTTTGCTAATTCCGATGTTATTCGCTCGTACAATGCTTGTCCACTAGAGTCATCAATAACAGTCATCTCTAGTAGCCTTTCATAAACCTTTCCTTGGACAACGTAGCGTACGCATATAGCTAATTGGTCCATCACTGCCACATCTTGGGTAGAGTCTACCATCACGCTGTAAATAATACTATCTTTGAGGTCTTTCAATATGATATTACGTCCAATTGTAGCAATCGTTTTAATTAACTTGTTTATAAACGATTTGGACAAAAATGTGATCAAAGAGCCTCGCCCGTACTGTCTTTTGGTTGACTTTCCGACAAGTTTTCTTTTCTCAATTGTTTTTTGTTTATGTTTCTTACTCTCCTCAATGCACTGTTTCACATGGTTTTGTAAAATGACGTCATAGTTTGCAACCATCATGACAAGTTCGAGAAAATTACCATGATTTTCTACAGAGTCAAGTGAGTAGGCCCCTTCTGCTTTGTCCCCTCTGTAAGCAATGCCTTGTCTACCCAGAAATAAAACTATGTCAATCAAACGATGAACAACTAATCTTCTTGTGTGAACTTCTCTTTCCCGTTGTTTAGATTGGTGTCCCGCTAGAAGACTCTCAATATCACGACCTTTAGGCATTGAAAAGCTGTCTTGGCCGCAAGTTCATGATAATGGGAGTTTTCATGAGTTTCCAGCGATTTATAAATGTGTTTTGGTGTAACATCATGTCCAGTAATAAATGTGGAATCTCTGTTATCCTTGCCTCCGAAAGCCATACAACAAGAACAATATACTTTGTTGAGCTCAATGGAATAAGATAACCATTTTCTGTGTATTTTTTCTCCATTCGGCAAAAGACGATAGTAGAGTTTGGATGGATCAAACGGAAGTTTAACTCCTTTTCCCTCATGAACTTGGATTGGATGTTTTTCCATAAAAGCTTTTTTTATTCCAATGTGATCACTTTCATTTGGACATATGAAACAACCAAGGTTTTTCTTAGAAGCATCAAGCGTGTCTTGTTTAGATTCTTCATCGCTGATTTCTGAATCAGAGTCAGAGCTTATTGACGAATCCCTGTCGAAATGCGTCAACGACGGTTTGGGGTGGTCTAGATTTAGGTCTAGAAAATTTTGATTGCTAGTAGTAGTTTCTTCCCTCTTATTTTCACTCCCACCCGACGATGTAGCTACAGTAGCCTCTGCTTGGATTGAAGGAGGCTCAATTTGATCTTCGTTTCCTGAAAATAAGTAATAACATCGTGGGTGCAAAATAATACGAAATACAGTAGTCTTATACAAAACATCTTAAACAATTATTCTGTTTACATTAGCCTTTTAAAATAATTTAATCTTACAATCGTAGGCGTGGCAAATGTCCCCAAAACAATATAGAAAACTAAGTATTATTAAAATTATTCATAATAAACTTTAATAACGGTCATGGAAATTCGGAAAGTTAAGCATTATAATAAGACTAGCTTCTGCCCCTAGCTTCGCCCGGGTGGATTTCGGTTATATCGGACTCCTTCAGGAACATATAATTTTTCCTGAATCAAAAGTATCCTATGTGTTAGTCCCGGTAATAATCTACCTATGTGCCAAATTTCATTGAAATCGGTTCAGTAGTTTTTGCGTGAAAGAGTAACAAACATCCATACATCCATACTTACAAACTTTCGCCTTTATAATAGTAGTAGGATTGGCTCTCTTATAGAGCTGAAAATGACGTCGGGTAAATATCAAATAAATGAACACATCTTCAGGCTTAAATGAATGAAAGAGAGCACTAACAACGGTAAAAACTGGAGGAAACTATTTCAGAGTGCATTTGGGTAAAGTTGAGAGGGGTGAGGGGTAGAGGGGTGGGTAGAACTGGGAACAATCTGAGTCCGAAATTCACTGATAAGATGCGATGGCGTCCGCGTCGGTGGCGATGCGTAAACATCCTGTCAACTAAACGGAAGGTCATTCACCTGATTATGGATCTGTTGCAAAGTATATTTATGAAAATTACAATCAATTTAAATTTTTTTACAGTATTTATGATTCTACACTAAGGTATCAATAAGTTTTAATTTGTATTTAACTTATAGCTGCAATAATATGTAAAGGCCTATTCTTAAAATTGCTTTAAGTCTTAAATTTAAAAAATATGACCAATAGTACCTAGTTTTTATACAACAACAATAGTTAATGATTTAAGGGAGTTTTTGCCATACCCAGTAAAAAAGAACGTCCGATTTTTTTATATTTTGAATACATCTATGTATGAATCACATTTACTGTTTATCACACATTTTACTCCAAAAATTTACTTTAGCAACAAATACAAACAATCAAAAGTATTTTAAGTTAAGGGCTTATATGCTCATAAAAATCTTCTGATATTTCCGCCTACCTGTTTGCGTTTTTTCAATGTTTTCAGGATTGGAACTGGAACCAGCTAACCATAAATTCAAACTTTGTGAACTTTGTTTTATTTCGAAAGATTTCCTCTCCTTCTTTTTTCTTTTACTTGCACCACTTGGGTGCACACGTTTCATTTTATAAACTGAAAAATTCACCTTTAAATTTCAAACAAACTCACAACGCACATCAACTCACCGACAGCAGGTCAATTCAACTGACAGCAAACAGCTACGACGCGACATGCAGGTGCGCGCGGGGGGGTGACCGAGTACTTCGAGCACCGAGCGACTTACTATTACTTTTTTAATATACCTAGGTTAACCTTAGCTGTAATTTAATAAAAAGTAGGTTACTGTTTATTTAAAATTGTTTTTGCTGTATTACGTCGCTGTGGAACAGTAAAACAAAATAATTTTTTATAATGAAAAAACTTTTGTATACTTGAATTTTTTGGCTTTTGGAGGCCCCCTTGAGCCGGAGGCCCTCGGCGATCGCCGACCAGCCGCCCTGGCCAGACCGGGCCTGACAAAGGTTAAGAACATTTTGTACTTAGTTTAAGATAGTTCTATATTGTTAAAATCAAAGTTTTGTCCTGTTTGAAGATAGATTTTTTACTCTGTATTTGATATTCAATTTGTAATAATGAACATAAGTTTGAACCCGCACTCTCAGGCACGAGAGGTGTATCTTTTAATCACTAAGCCATTAGGTACAAAGCCAGTAGTACTGAGACAAACATGCGCTTATCGCACAACCCGTCAAGTATCATGTTTCAAAGTTGTTATTGTATAAATGTATACTGTAAGCAAATTTTTGTTGAGACTGTAATTTAGTAATATTGTTTGTGAACATTGTAAGCACTTCTTGGATTATATAGTAACTGGATAAGAATATTTTTTCTTGTAAAAAAATCTTTTGTCAAAAAATTTTTTTTTTAAAAAGGGGAGGAATGATGTAGTGGGACCTACACTAATTGTTGACGCATCAATATTGTTCATACTGTACTTGCATTGTGTTCGCCTCCCCAGTTGTCCCGTATATCGCACTACCAACGCACGCTACTAAATATTGTGACTGTACCAAATCGTATGTAACCTAATTGGAGTCAGAAAATAAAAGTGTATTAATTAGTATTCAGTTTATTTACTTATCTCTGGACACGACACCCCACCATCTAAACGTTCTTTGAGATAGGACGGGTTTTTTGGATTGAACAAAATGTTGTACAGTAAAGACGGGATATGAGTATTCCGGCGAAGACGTATAGGAAGCCACTTGAGTTTTGAACGGAATTCAGAAATATGATCATATTTGCGCAAGCCAAATATAAATCTAATACAAACATTTTGAAGTCGCTCAAGTTTATCAAGCTGTGCCTCAGTGAGATCAAGATAACTGACATCAGCATAATCAAGGATTGGAAGCAGGAGGGATTGTGCAAGCGCAGTTTTGGTGGCAGTCGGGAGAAAGTTTCGCAATCTCCTCAACGACCTGACAGATGCAAACACTTTCCGGCTAATTTCTTGTAGTTGGGGACCCCACGATAAATTTTTGTCAATGAGAATCCCTAGATTTTTAACCTTGTCCCTAATTGAAATGGCAGTGCCACCAAAAGAAATATGAGGAAGTTGCGGCCAGTCAATCCTTTGAACGAATCTAGAGCTACCAACTACAATGGCCTGAGTTTTTGCTGGATTGACCTTGAGACCGTAAGTTTCACTCCACTCGCAAATTGTAGCCAAGTCGGTGTTAATATTAGCGATTGCATCTGCCAAGTCCGAGAATGCAGCTTAGCAATAAATTTGCAAATCATCAGCATAAAGGTGGTAGGAAGAAATGAGATTTTTGGAAATAGAATTAATAAATATCGCGAAGACTAAAGGAGATAAAACGCCACCCTGTGGCACGCCAACAGAAGTATAGCACCATGGCACCATGAAGAGTATGCGTCTTCTTTGCATATACGTTGACGGCGGCCAAACAGGTAACTACGAAACCAGTCAATCGCCGTTGGAGATACTTTCAGAGAGCTAAGTATGCCAAGCAGGACGTCGAAGTCGACGGTATTAAACGCATTACTAAAATCTAGCAAGCAAAGGACCGTCAGATTCCCGTTGTCCATGCCACGGCGTATAGGTATCCTCAGCAATATTCACTAACGCTGCAGTAGTGCTGTGACCAGGTCGGAAACCGGACTGGAAAAGATTCAGCAGGTTATTCCTGCATAGAAAAGCATTCAGCTGATCATGGACAAGACGTTCTAGGACTTTGGAAAGGAATGGCAGGATGGAGATGGGACGATATTCTGAAAACGAAGCAGGATTAGATGTTTTGGGTAAGGGGTAGTTGGCTTCTTTCGAAATGGATGGAAAGATACCACAGGATATGGAATAGTTGAGGATATGGCACAGGACTGGTAAAATTTGTAAAAAAAAAAAAAATTGTAAAAAAGACAAATGCAGGATAATCCGGAGTTGGTTGTTTTGAAAGATAATCTAAGGTTGAAAATCTAAGGGCCTTAGCTGTCCCACTGTATGAAGACGACGATGAAAAGTGTTGATTTAAAAGATCAATATTTAACTGTGTCGAAACTGGATCTTGGCGTGATTTCCCAACTCCCATGGATTTTAGAAATTTCCAGACTTTTGCTGGGTCTCTGAATGATGGAAATGTTGGCGTTGTGCATCTCTACACACCTTGTTGCATCGATTGCGAACCTCTATATACTTATCACGAGTAGACGTACTAGGACGACATTTGTACTTGGTTTTTGCCACAGCCTTCTTATGCATGACAGCCTTGATGGTATTCGATAGCCACGGAGCCGGAAGATGCTTCAGCTTAATTGCACGAATCGGAGCGTGGACGTCATAAAGCCGTACCAGTGTGTCAGTAAGCAATGAAACTTTGTCATCGACCGACTCCGTAGCAGCCAGCGGTGCCCAATCAATACTGCCAGCATCTCTGCAAAGGTCATCTGTATTCATGCCACCAAAATTACGCTGCAGAAGGATCCTGGGTTTAGGTTTAGGAGGGCGAATTTTGTATGAAAGGAATATTAAGTCGTGGTAGGAAAACATATCAGCTGCACATTGACCATGCTTGCTGACATGTTCCTTAGACGACACAATAGCAAGGTCCAGTAATGAAGGGTTACAGTTGGGGAAGTGGTGAGTGGCACTTAATGGCAGGATTGACAGATTGGATGATTCAATCGTTGAACATAAGGAAGACGAACGGGAGTCGTTTTTCAACAAACACGTATTAAAATCTCCCATAATAATGGTATGACTGTAAGAAGGCGTTAGGTTTTCGAGGAGATGTTCAAGGCTGGAAAAGTAATTTACACGTAAGGAAGGACAATAGAAGACACCAAGCAGAATTTTGGCATGATTCAGGTTGACTTCTAAAAAGAGATGCTCACCGGCACCCAGCGGTGGTGGTTGTGCTGACATACTAATAATAGAAAAAGGAATATGCGGACGAAGGTAAATGGCAACACCACCCCCACCGCCAACCGAGCGATCATTTCTTATTAGCTGAAAACCTGGTAAAGAATAGGAAGTAGAAGGAAGACACGGTTTTAACCAGGATTCTGAAACAAGGATAGCATGAACATTCTTACAGTCTAAGTTAGCTAGCATGTCAGAGTAATGTGCCGGAATACTTTGGGCATTTATATGGACTACATTAAAATTTTTCGGAACATCAGAAAACTGAGCTTCAAGAGTATCAGCAAGTGTGGGAATACTGTTGAAACTATCACTGCTACGAGCAGATAAAAAAGTTTCGGCGTCGCTGTCATCGTTAGAGTCTAGCATTGACGATACTAAATATATATGTAAATATAAAACTACAATATAATGCAATATATAAATACAAACAAACAAAAAATAAATAAATAAAATGTAACATTAGTCCACCCGCCGGTTGTGTGTTTACAAAATTGCAACTTGTTAAAACCAATAAAATTCAAAAACACACAAAAAAAATACTAAATATAAAAGAGCACTAAAATAATATCCAAGTAGCCAGAGAGAAAAAAAAGAGAAAAATAATTCATTAAATTCTTGACCGTTATTTGAAGCTTACTAGTTTGAGATAGGCACCTACGTGTTTTCCGCTTTTATCTCCGTCCTTTTCTACCCCATATTTTGCATCTCTCTCGCACAACGACAAGTTTCACTCCCCACCAGGCAGGAGGCGACGAGTGTTCTCGGCGGCCACAGTTCGTCATTGGCGTCTTGTTTTCCGCCCGAGAAGGTTGGTCTAACCAACCGCTGTAGTATTTCGTTGAAAAATAAACTCAGTGCTCTCGCAGAACACAGGTGAGTTTATAATATTTTATAGAATTTGTTAACGGTTTTACCGTTCGATATTCGATTTTGCGAAATCAAGTGTTAATATTGTGTACTTTTTTTTTTCAGTAATTTGTTTTCAGAGTGAGTGACTTATAAAGCAAATACAGATGCGGTAAATAATAAAGCTACCACAGCCCGTGCACGTGACTATGGAAAAGAAAGCAAGCCCGAAGTTCCTAAGGCACCTGTGGCCTTAGTTCAATCCTGCAAGGCGTTCAACTTTTTGACAAAAAAGAATGGTGTGAGGTGCGGTCCAACCAGCATCTCCTTAGTTCGGACTCGTTGGTCTAGCTGTCGCAAGTGCGGCTGCTGAGCACGAGGTCTCGGGTTCGATTCCCGAGTCGGGCCGAAATCGCTTTGTGGGTTTTAGAAGACTTTCACAAAGCAGCCCGGAGCCTGGAATTTGGTGATTGATACACCCGTGCATCGGAGAGCACGTAAATGTCGGTCCTGCGCCTGATCTCTCTCCGGTCGTGTCGGATTTGCCGTCCCATCGGGTTATGAGAGTGAAGGAATAGGGAGTGCACCTGTGTCTGCGCAAATGCTTGTGCACTATAAATATGTCCTGCGCAATTGGCTGATCTCCTTAAATGAGATCAGCCGCCGTAGCCGATAATCGGCTAGGAGGACATCATCAGTTCGGACTGGTCACTACCGCACTTGAAGAGGGCTGATGGTGTCAAGAAAGCTTTTTGGCCTTGAAAGACTTGGTACGCTCCGCCACGGACTGCCTGTAAGTCTGTTAGCCACCCCCCATGGGGGTCGGCTCATTATCACGGCGTGTGATGGTTTTTCGGCCTTGAAAGACTTGGTACGCTCCGCCTAGGACTGCCAGTAAGTCTGTTAGCCACCCCCCGTAGGGGTCGGCTCATTATCACGGCGTGTGATGGTTTTCGGCCTTGAAAGACTTGGTACGCTCTGCCTAGGACTGCCAGTAAGTATACTAGCCAACCCCCGCAGGGGTCGGTTCATTATCACGGACCCGCGCAGGGTACCAATCTTGCATTTTGCGAGTCGCAGCATCATTACAAAGCAGGGACCAGTAAGTATACTAGCCACCCCCCGCAGGGGTCGGTTCATTATCACGGACCCGCGCAGGGTACCAATCTTGCATGTTGCGAGTAGCAGCATCATTACAAAGCAGGGACCAGTAAGTATACTAGCCACCCCCCGCAGGGGTCGGCTCATTATCACGGACCCTCGCAGGGTACCAATCATGCATGTTGCGGGTCGTACCATCATTGCAATCTACCCTCGCAGGGTGGCTATTTGGTTCGACTTTTCGAAGAGTTACCATTATAACCTTCCCTCGAAGGGAAATGGTAATCACACTCACGCTGAATGGCGTGTGACGCAAAACTCTAAAGGCTCCCTTAGGACATCACGAGTAAATTACAATAGGAACCATGTCCAACAGAGGAAACAGAAAGCGTCCAGGACCGCAGGCGGACTTTGATGCGTCCAACAAGGCACGTAAGTTATGACTTTCGAGGCGGGTTGCCTAACATTATATCAAGACCAATGGAAAGAAATGGGAGCTCTGCCTTTCTTGTCAAAAATAATAACTGGGTATCGCATACCATTGGCCAAAAGCCACCTTTGATAGATAATGCCAGATTTGACCAGAGAGTCCATATCCCAAATGATAAAACAAAAAGTTCTATTGATAGCTGCAAATTTTGCCAGCTTTCTTTCCAATATGTTTCTCGTGCCCAAAAGGCGACGGAAAGAACCGTCCAATACTCAATTTCAAGGTTCTCAACAAGTTCATAATTACGGAACCCTTCAGTTTAAGAAATGTTTTTCGGGTACTAGAGTTTCTTTAGAAAGACGAATGGCTGTGCAAGTGGATCTCGCCCAGGCTTACTTCTACCTTCCGGTAGCCGAAGGTCACAGACATGTTCTTCGACTAGTATACAGAAGAAGACTGCTTCAGATTACGTGCCTACCATTTGGCTTAAGCACGGCACCCAAGACCTTCGCCACAGTGACCAATTGGGTGGCTCAAACTTTGAAAACTCAAGGGTTACTTATAATTGTGTATCTTGATTTTCTGGTGGCTCACCAAGATATATTCGCCTACTTTGGGATTATTTGCACCTCGTTTTGGATGGCAAGTGAATAAATCTCAAGCATTATCAACAAGATAATGACAAAACGCACTACGTGACAAACAGCACGACAAACTTAGAAGACCTGCATAGCTTGATAGGACTTTTAAACTTCGCAAGTTTTCGTTGTCCCATACGGCAGACTGCATTACCGGGCTCTCCTCACTTTCCTCAATGCAGTGTTGAACAGCAATCTATACCTACCCTATTCATGGAACCGTGAGCCAAACGGTGAACAAACCATAAAAAGGGTTCTTATAAGTCACGATTGAATTAATGATCATATTGTATAAAAATAACTACGAAAGTAATATACTGACAACATTAGAATAGTTATTTGTTATACAAGAGTGCAAAGTTGCTTTTTAACCGCGGGCTCAATTTTGATGACCGAGCAAGCGAAGGATTCTAAAATTGAAACACGAGCGTAGCGAGTGTTTCAATAATTAGAATCCTGAGCGATAGCGAGGGAATCAAAAGAGCACAAGGTGAAAAATCTTTGCACTCGAGTGCAACACGTAACTTTTCATCCCACCTCGTCGAGGAAATTTCTAACGGGTATAATTTAGGCGGTCACCAAAAATATTTTTAAGACTCTAAGCTGAGGCACCAAATAAAATAAACAACGCCAAAAAAAATAAATTGACTTTATTAAAAGGGCACTAAAGTATATAATGTTATGATCCAAAAAAAATAAAATAACATCAGAAAAATCGCAAATCTCGCACAAATATTATTTTTGGTTCCCAAAATAGATTAATGGTCACCAAATTCTATCCAACTAAAAGATTAATATTACTACCAAAAAGTTATTGACGAAAACGAATCGCTGCAAAACCGACTCCACGTAGTCTGGTCTGCCCTACCCCTAGAGTGCAATTCAAAACCGCGTAGGCGCGGAGGGGCGAGGCGGCCTGCGAGCTGAGGCGCAGGTAGTTTTAAGGATCGCCGCCGCGGCTGAGTGAAGTGGTGAGCGTGAAAACCATCTGCGACGATAAGCTCGCATGGGACCGCCGGAGCCCCGCAGCGCCGGAGCCGTGACAGAAGCCATGCTTGCTGCATGTTGCGTGCTTACATTTTAAACGCACTGAGTTACACCCAAATTCATATAACAATAAATAAGCGACGTACTTTTGGGAACCCTAGTATATTAATTGGTATTTGGGAAATATTCTAGCGATCGTTAGCTTTTTTAGTCTAACAAAAATGACCAAATTGGGAGTCATGGTATTACATAATTGGTAACATCTAAGTAGTGACAATATATAATATTTGGTCTAAAGTGTATTTTAAAGGCGTCCATATATTTTTTTAGTAGTCAATACGAAAAAATGGTTTTATCTAATAATATTTTTGGAAACGTTATTTGGTGACCATTTATCCATTTTGGTAACCGTTTAGAATTTTTTTGGTAGTAAAATAGGTACTTTTTTGGGTGGTGTTTAAACACAAGCCATTTCTAACTGCAAAAAAATAAAATGGCGCGCGCACATATGAGTATCAAATTAAAAAGAAGTACCTATTAAAGTTCATTTAATTGAAAACTCAGTTTAAAAATGAAACGAGGTTAAAAATCTATGTAAAAACAATAATAAAAATTACTTAGTTAATTGAATAATTATTTTAAGCTGTATTTTATTTGTTTAATATGTATTTGTTTGAAAAGTCTTATCAAGATTGTCACAAATGGAGTATTGCACACGAAGTTCTAAATTCAAATCACTTTGCCACTCTAGAGTATAAAAACGGCTTTTGCGCTCAGATATCAAAGGGTGAAACTACTCTTTCCGAGATGGTGGGATGAAAATGATATTTTAGAACAATGTCTGTGGAACTTATGCAATCTTTTCAAACTTATTTGAAAACAAACATAATAAATGCCGTAAATTATTTTCTTAATTTTAATGAAATATGTAGTAAATCGTTTACGTGTAAAAGTAACCTAGAAGTCTTGACTGTACATAGAACCCTACTTAATTGAAGACCACAGATACTAAGAACATTTTACATAAAAATGTGACGTTTTTGTCATCGGTCGGGTTATACCCACCATTTTGAAAAAGTGTCATTCTTTGGTTACATTGTGGGCTCACGGCTCGGTGAATGGAGTATAGCAATGTTGAACCTACCAGCAGATGCCTTAGCAGATCTAAAGTGGTGGCTGGTCAGCTGCCACCAAACCTTGGATATTCATACGCCACTTCCCTGTCACCTTATAACCACGGACGCCTCCGATGTAGGATGGGGGCACAACTGAACGGAACTCCCGTAATGGGTTCATGGAACAAGAGAGAAAAAGGCTTTCACTGCGATCTGAAAGAGATGCTTGCAGTATTAACTGGATAATCACGGCGAGTTGCTAAGGAGATCAATAGCCATTTTTCAATGCAAAAATGGGACTGTGGTGTCATATCTAAGAAATCAAGGTGGCACCCGATCAAGGAGCCTACCGAACTTGACTTACAAAGTATTCAGTTATCTCGAGCTGTATCAAATCTATCACGTCGTGAATCATATACCAGCCCTATTCAACAGTCATGCAGACCATCTCTCCCAACACAAACCTCCACTGGAGTGGCATCTTGTATCAGCAGTGGACCTATTTGCCTCGAAGCGAGCCCAGGGACACATAGTTGTGTACTACGTGCCCCTAGATCTGAAGGACCCGAAAGCGGGGTTCCACGATGCCTTTTTCTCAAGTTTGGACTTACCCGCTTGCATGGGTATTACCGCCACCTTACCTTATACCGTAGGTCCTCAGTCATCTCAATTCAGGAACGGGAGTTAATCTCATATTAGTTCCTTCGGTGGCACCAGGTATTTTGGCGAGCAGATTTGAAGTCCCGATCATTAGCAGTACCCTACACACTGATGAACCTCGAGCAGAAACCGATAGACACAGCAACGGGGATACCCCCTGCCAAGGTCAAGGAAATGGGGAGGGGGGGAGGGACAAGGAGTCTCTCCGACTGAAGTCTTCTTCAATCCACACGCAACACTTATCAATCAGCTTGGAGTCGATGGTTAAATTGGGGCGAAAAGTATGAAATTGGATCCTATGAATCCTTGAATCCCTATTTGGACCTATACTTAGCGGACTTACACATAGTAAATAAACTAGCATACAATACTATTTTATTACACAAGTCAGTTATAGCTACACTATGCAATGCAGAAACCGCTGGAGAGCTAAGTTCACACGTTCTAGTCGGACACATTTTAAAATCAATAGCGCTGAGCAAACCTGTTCCCCGGGAAGCCGTCCATCTGGAATATTGACCAATTGGTAACCTACTTAAGTGCAGTAAACGTAGACGAGAATAATCCATTTGCAACTTCCAGGCACACTGCTGCTCTTTCTTTTGCTAGCTTGTTTCTGAAAGGCGAGTCCATGATCTTTCCTTGCTTGCAATAGACCCAGAACATTTCAAAAACAACAAAGATAATTTAATCTTATGGCCAGTCTTTGGCTCTAAGACCGACAGTTCTAGTCATAGGCAGTCGGGTTGTTGTTTGATGGATAATCAGGAAAATATAAATCTAAGTCCAGTGTATTGGGTCAGAAAGACTAAAGCCTTGTTAGAAGATAGAAGAACATCGGCTAATTCCTTTTTAGGTCAGAGTCAGAATTGAGGATTTTTGAAATTTTGAGATCATCTGCGTACATTTCAAAATAAGAGTGGTGAATGCAGTATTTTATGTCATCTATAAACATTGTAAAAAGTACTGGGCCTAGATGAGATCCCTGCGGAACTCCAGATGTAGGACTTCATTACCGTTACTAATATCAGTCAATGTTCTTTCAACAAAACTTACAAGATTAGTTAGTGTCGATTTATTTTGAATGAAACCTTGTTGGTGTTCTGTTATTAAACCTTTAATATGCCAGTTGATAAAAGGACACACCAATGACTCAAACACCTAAGCAAACAAAGGAAGTTTGCTAATGGGTCTATAGTTGCGAGTGTCAGTTTTGTCTCCAGATTTGGGAATGGGTGTTATAATGGCTTCTTTCCAGCATTCGGGGAAAATTCCATCACTAAGTGATTGATTATATATTAGATAAAGTGGTTTCGATAGTTGATTTGCACACTCTCTAATAAACAACGGTGGTATATTGTCACAACCCGATCCTTTTGATATATCTAGTTGTTGTAATGTTTTCTTAATTTTAGATTCTGACAAATGAATGTTATGTAAACTGTTATAGACGTTTGTGGAGCTGTTTATATGTGACTAGCCGTTTTCCCGCGGTTTCACCCGCGTCCCGTGGTAACTACTGCTCGTACCGGGATAAAATATAGCTTACTAGCTGGTGCCCGCGACTTCGTCTGCGCAGGTTTAGTATTTCGAACAATATGTTTACAAATTGTAGCCTATGTGTTATTCTGATGTATAAGCTATATTATTGTAAAGTTTCATTAAAATCCATTCAGTAGTTTTTGCGTGAAAGAGTAACAAACATCCATACATACAAACTTTCACGTTTATAATATTAGTAGGGTGTTACTCGTGGATAATGTAGCTTTCGAATGGTGTAAGAATTTTTTAAAGCGGTCCAGTAGTTTTTGAGCCTATTCATTACAACCAAACAAACAAACAAAGTTTTCCTCTTTATAATATTAGTATAGAAGTATAGATAAAGAGCTATTCATGTCATTAGAGATGGGACTATATACTGACACAAAGTTTTCAGCAAACAAATTAGCGATGCTATCGCCATCAGTGGCTACTGTATTGTTGAGAGTATTTGTTTTGGGATTGTGCTTTTATTATCTCTTTTATGTTTTATGTAGGACCAAAAGTATTTAGGGATTTTTAACAAGTTTTCTTGGACGCTGTCTTTGTATTTGTAATATTGTTCTTCGATCAATTTGTTTGTTCTCTCTTTTAGTAAATTATATTCATATTCGTCGCGTTTGTTTTTATATTTTTTTCATATTAAGTCGGCATTTTTCTTTTTCTTTCAATATTTGTATGAGATTCTTAGTATACCAACATAGATATGAATTCTTTTTTTATGAGTGTAGTGGAATTAGGTTATGAATGATTTCGTTAATTATGCTATAAAATTTATTCGTTAATACGTTAATATCAGGTAAGCCGGATAGTTCCTTTACCCAGTCTACATGTGCAAGACATTCTCTAACCTTATGATAATCGGCATTATGAAATTTAAGGGTCGCACAGTGTCCGCTCTAGAACAAGCCAGGTGGACAAAAGTCATTATCTAATTCCCGGCAGTAGGTACTTTCTACATGTAAACAACACCCCTAACCCCCGATTCCAAGAATTGTTTAGGTCCAACATTCCATACTGATGAGTCATCGTTTATCAAAGTGAGCTAATGAGGTAAATGCAATCAAAGAATTAGGTCAGTTGCATTTTCGCGACACTTGCAATAACATCTCATGGTGACAGTTCTTAATTTTGTGGAAGTTTTAGTGATGGATTTTACTTCTGAAGGTATGTATAACATTTAATTCTTATTGGAATTTTTTTATGTGCCATAGACATTCATAAAATAGACAATCTGTGAATACACAAAAAAAAAACATGTATTTTCATTGTTTTTCAATTTATCTGCCTTGGAAAAGCCATGTATCCTCTTGTATCCGGGCTGATTTTTTTATATGTTTTAGCTGCATGTCTGTAGATGATTATGACATATAATTTATGTAGCACACTTGAGTACAACTATTTTGTTTTCATTTTTTTCAGAAAAGCTTTACTCTATTAATAAAATAGAGTTTTTCGAAGAGTGGCTTAAACACGAAAAAGACAAAAGATGTGATCGTCTATTTGAGTTAATTTCCACTAAGTTTAATTTTTCTGATATCACTGAAGAATGCGAAAGGGAAATTAAGATGAAATTAGCCAGCATTTCTTCAAAAATTGCAACTAGATGGGTGTCTTCAGGAAAATCAAAAGAGCGTTTCCTTAATAAGAATAAGTTGTGGCTGGAAGGCCAGGAGATAGAATTTTGTGTACGATCGACTCTAACGCAACCTTCTACCTTAACCGCTGAACTTTCTCGGCCCGGAAGGCCTAGAAAAGACTTTGAAGATGCGTCTTTTAAGACCAAAAAACGTAGAGTTGAAGATTTAGTACAATCGCGAAGTGTTGAGGAACTAATGACTGCCGCAGAGGTAGCTGCACGGTCAACTGGACAAAAAAACGTTGCCAGAGTTATTAAAGACATTGGTGAAAATCCAGCTTCCGCAAGTGCGTGCTTGAACATTCAACAAACAAGTGCTGTGCAAAGAGATAGACCGCTAAGTAATGACGAGGCATTAGCGTATTATATTGATTCCAAATCAACAACTCACTTATACAAACAGACTAGGAAGTGGACTATGAAAGTCGGGCATCATGTGTTTCCATCATATGAATGCATTGTCAAGGCAAAAAAAGGGTGTTATCCTTCTGAGGAGCACATTGTTGTGACACAATCTCGAGCAGAAATTGAGCTTCAAGCTATTTTGAATAAAACAGCAGAACGCTTAATCGAAGCTCAGAGAGAAGTCGTCACAAGTGTGCTTCCAAATATAAGCCCCAATTCATCGTTTACTCTTATAAGTAAATGGGGGTGTGACGGAAGTTCCGATCATAGTGCTTACAAACAGAGATTTGAGAATAGCGAAGACACAGATGAGTTTCTTTTAGTTTATTCGTTTGTTCCTCTGAGGTTAATTGACGAAGGTAACAACACTATCTGGCAAAATCCTCGTCCATCATCCACGATGTTTTGTCGTCCAATCAAATTCATTTTTGTTAAAGAAACTATGGAAATGACAAAAATCGAGACAAATAAGGTTTTGGAACAAATAAACAACTTAGAGCCTACATCTTGTGATCTTGCTGGTTCTGAAATTTCTGTTAAGCACAAGTTATTGTTGACAATGACCGATGGAAAAGTGTGCAATGCTTTGACAGAGACTCATTCATCGCAAAAATGCTATATTTGCGGGGCTACTCCCACAATGATGAATGATGAAGGAAGGCATTTTGACAGTAATCAGGATAATTTTGGCTTTGGTTTGTCAACATTACATGCTTGGATTCGTTCGTTTGAGTGCTTTTTACACATTAGTTATAAGTTGGATAGAAAAAAATGGCAAGCTAGGTCTTCCCAGGAAAAAGCAAGTGTAAAACAACGATCAGACGAAATCAAACAACGACTTAAGCATGAAATGGGATTAATTGTGGACAAGCCAAAGCCTGGATTTGGTTCCACAAACGATGGAAACACAGCTCGACGTTTTTTTGGGAACCCTGAACTGAGTGCTCGGATCACAGGATTGGATGTTACAATCATCAAAAACTTTGATGTATTGTTGAGAACATTGTGTTCTGGTTTCGAGATAAATCTTGTTGAATTCAACAAGCTTTGTCTCGAGACAAGAAGACTTTATCTAAGTCTCTATTCGTGGTACTACATGCCTGCTACTGTGCATAAATTGTTAATTCATAGCACAGAAGTAGTTAAGACGGCAATAGTTCCAATAGGGCAGCTTTCAGAAGAAGCCCAAGAAGCAAGAAATAAAGATTGTCGGAGGTTTAGAGAGCATAACACCAGAAAGTGCTCTCGACTTGTCACGAATAGAGACTTGCTCAACATGTTGATTATAACATCTGATCCTCTGATCAATAGCCTCCGGGAAGTACCAAAAAAAAAATCGAATAAATTGTGCGCGGAGGTCTTAAAGCTCATCATAGCTCCCACCATAGAGCCTCGTCCTCAAATTTATTTATTTATTTATTTATTTAAGGACAACCAACAAAGCATACACCAGAAAAGAACATGTTATAGCACTTACATAATTACATTTTGTAGTGTAGCCTTAATTAAAGGCTGCCACGGCATGCATTAAGCTCAAGGCCAAATTCCATCAAGGCCTCCACAAAATGAGGAAGATTATCTTGTCTCGGAATCATCGGATTGTGAATCCGATGATTCTGATATTGAGACTTAGTTTTAATGTAAATAGAAAACTTTAAATTAAGATTTATATTTTTTGTACATAATATGTTAAGTCTAAGGTTGTGTATATGTCGCAGGGATATGATAAAAACGGGGATTTGATCAATTCCCTAAGGGATTTGATCAAATCACGGCGGATGTTAAAATAACAACACGATTTTATCTTTTCCCTAAACAAATCTAGTGAATTGAACAAATCCCTAAACTGGTTCAGTGAAATGACAAAAAACATGTCAGTTCTTATTTGTGTCGCGCTTGCAAACACTAGGCAAGTCGTAGGTGTCTGTCACGCACGATGCAAAACGAGTAGACGTGCCTGTAAGAAAAATAATGTTTTATGTAATTCACGATGCCACAAATCAGCTACATATTTTAATAAGTGATTATAACAAATAGGCACATCATACGCAACCAATGTATTTTTTTAAGATTTGTTCATTAAAAAAAAAATTGTTCTGAGTAATGGTGATTTTTTATATCAATATTTCCTTGTATTGCACACACCTGATTATCATAATTATGTAGGTATATCTTACCCAATAAACCTTTAAAATATCAAAGCAAAATTATTTTTGTCATTTCACTGAACCAGTTTAGGGATTTGTTCAATTCACTAGATTTGTTTAGGGAAAAGATAAAATCGTGTTGTTATTTTAACATCCGCCGTGATTTGATCAAATCCCTTAGGGAATTGATCAAATCCCCGTTTTTATCATATCCCTGCGACATATATTATAATTAGTGTTAATATTTATAGCAATTTAGACATTTTTTTCTTTTTTTTCTGTTTTCGTGTATTATCATTGTGTATATATGAAATAAAATATTTAACTACAAATCCAACGCATTTTGTTTTTAAAAAATATGTTATAGTCATACATAATTAACTAATCAATAGGTCTAGTTGCAAAACCATGAAAAAATATTTTTGTCCACCTGGCTTGTTCTACGCCGGACACTGTGTGTCCATGCCACGGCGTATATCCTCAGTAATATTCACTAACGCTGTAGTGGTGCTGTGACCAGGTCGGAAACCGGACTGGAAAGGATTCAGCAGGTTATTCCTACATAGAAAAGCATTCAGCTGATCATGTACAGTCAACCGCATATCAGTGGAAACACATTGACCTTGAAAACTTTAAAAGATGAACATAGGAAACGTGTAAAAGAGATAGTTGTATTTCTCAATGTTCTGTATCTAATTTGTTGTGCTGCAAGGTGGTCACGTGATGTTGGTAGGGCCTGGTCTACGCCTTAGCGTGCGTGGTTGCCATTACGCACGTTCAAAGCGGCAACGTCGCCTAAATACATAACCTGTTAGTTTGTCCAAACTTTTAACTTTCCACTGCCGCACCGCCTTTGTGCGTGTGTTTAAATTTGTTATTAATTTAATTTAAATTTGTTATTAATTGTATAATTTAAATTTTGCTCTCATTTTTACAAACTGCAGTTCTATATTAGGGAGCACATTGATGAACATAAATAGTGCTAATAATTATAGTTTACTTACTCATTTAAAACATAACATAAGCAATAAGTTTACATTATTGTTATATCTGTTTTTTTCCGGTGAATGTTTCGGCTGTCGGTGAAATATATGTATTATTTTACTTGCATTTTCTGATCTTGTCATTCGGTAATAATGTATCTATCTCAAAGTATTTTTCGACGTTATTGTTTAAATCTTACAATTTGAATGCAATCAGAAATGTTATTTTAAAGGACATTGTCGGGGTGTGGGATCAAAGTTTGCTCAGCAGTGGGAGTAGTTCCAGTTCCCGAGAAATTTTGGCAAGACTTTTCTTCCGAATAAGTCTTATATTATATTGTCAATCTCAATGTTCAGGGTCTGGCTGTCTATCCAATAGTGGAAAATGTTAATTTATTAACTGTTCGAGCGAAGAATAATAGCATTGTCCTTTGCATTTAGAAGTTCACCGGGTTAAATTTTAATGCAAGAACTTTTGGAGTTATTCAAGGATAGTCATTTTATCTTTAGTTATGTGCCTCGACTTCGTGAAATGAAAACCTTGCAAGTGTAATAAACTTTTTAGAAGGAAGATAAAGGATGTTCCTGGCGTTATTATCGCCTAGACACACAATAAAAACGACCTAGTTGACTACCGGATCCCCTAAAAATTTTGGATGCATTGAGGTTTTCACTCAAATGGAGCCCATAGTATCAAGTCAGGTATTTATTTTAACTTTAGGTACACAACCAATAAAATGTCAGTAACAATAAAACAAATGTGTTAAAACAAAGAATCATATTTATTTATCCAATAACACACAAAATAATATTACCTAAACACAAATTAGGAATGTAAAACAACAGTAATAATAAATGTTTATTGACCAAAAATCATTACAATGGGATGGCCTCATAGCCTTCTTCTTAGTTACTTACCTATTTATATGTTTAAGTAACTTAATAGTGTAATTATCAAACAGTTCTGCTTTATTAAAAAACAGCTTAGAAATGAGTCAAAATGTATGTTACGAAACAAACAACACAAATACTTATTTATTTATATACAGTCTTGACCAAAAGTATTGTGCATTTTACAAATTTCGCTCGATCACGGTAATTATGGGAGAAACCCGAATCTATTGTTGAAGTATTCTTTTGTCGGTTATCTACAAAGATTTTAAAACAATGACTTATGCCGCAGCCGGCAATAAAACACCTGGGTGCAATAAAATGTGTCTTTTAAAATTTTTGTATTTATTTTTTAGTTCGCTACCATGTCATGGGTGCTCATTACTTTTGGCCAAAGCTGTATGTATAAACTAAAATATAACAATAGAAAAAAACAACATCAAGTATCAAATAGAACAACTAACGCAACAATAAGTAATAAAATGTGAGGTAAAAAAACACAATCGAAACTTAATATTTACGTAAATAGAGTTCAGATTGAAGTCGTATCACATGAAAACAATGTCAAAGTCGTTTCAAGAGAAAAACCATTTATATAAAAAAAAAAAACTATTCGTAAATAAAATAACCATAAAAACTATTTTAAAAAAACGTAAATAAAAATAAACACTCCGCGTTTTGCTAGACGAAATAATACTCGATATGATATTACCATTGGGAGATGTTTTGTTTTTAACACCCGTTAAGAAAATATAACTCAAACAACAGCTTTCCTCGAGCTCAGACTGTCATCAGAAGAACACAACAAGAATGCAATATGTAGTGGATAATCAGCATACGGCAGTCAATGCGAGGAAAGAAGAAATGAGAAACATTTTAAATACAATATCAAACACTAATATTTGGTGTAGCCACCATTATCATTTAATACTGCATTTAATCTGTCCCTCATTCCTGTGACCATATTCCAGCACATTTCTCTGCCGCATTGACTCCCATGTGCTGAAAACCAGTTGCCTCAAGTTTTCGTTGTTGCGCACTTCTGACGGATCCTAATTAAGAACCATCTGTCCCCAGAGGTTCTCAATTGGATTCAAATCTGGACTCTTGGAAGGCCATCGAATGAGTTCTATGTCGTTTTGGGTTTGGAGCCACTCCTGAACCGCCCGCGAGCTGTGGACTGATGAGTTATCTTGGCACAGGTATATTGTGCCCTCTGGGTAGTGCGTTCGCACAGTCGGCACCATCGTATCACGCAGCACCTTTATATATTGTGCTGCGTTCATACGCCCAGACACTTCCACTAGCTCGCCGGGGCCCGCAGAGCTCATCCACCCCCAAAACCCCAAACTCAATCGGCCGCTTACCCGGCGAGGTAAAACATTAATGGGTTCATATCGAGTATTACCTCGTCTATGCAAAATTTTGCGACCGTCCTTGTCACTTTTAGATGTTTTTTCGTCCACAAAAATAACTATGTTGTCCTCCCAATCAAAATTATAATATTCTAGGCAGAAGCTGATTCGGTCCTGCTTATGTGCCTCGGTTAGCGGCAGCTTACGCGCAGGCTGGCGGCACATCATGCCAGCCGCTTTCAGTCGCCTCCGAACCGTATCCATTGAAATCTGTTAACAATAATTAACAATTACATTAACAAAGTTACCTAAATAAGGTAATAGACACGTAACACCTTATAAAAAATAATTTAATATAACTTGCAATTTAGGAATAGGAAATTATATTCATTTTTCTCATTTGCTAAACTATGTGTTCTATGTGAGTGCTACAGCACCGCGTGGCCGCGCTGTTGCCGCTCTTATTGCTGGTGAGTGAACCAAACCGGTTTATGCAATTCTATTCAGTTTCCAGCTTAATACCATTTAGTTTGTTTGAAATGTATCGTTTTTGTTTTTAAGATTTTTTATTGCTTAAAATTATTCCTGAGAACTACCTATAGTAATATATTCGGTGGGTGCAAACTCGGTCATAAATCAATTGAATCCTAGTGTTGGACAACCTCGGCGCGAGCGCATGGACTCATAATAAAAGGCAGGAGTTGTAATCTTTTGTATAAATTATTTAAGTTATTAAATGTGTCCTTCAAAAATTACGTTTTATCTAAATCTTAAGAAAATAAAAGTCAAGCTAGGTGTGTTAGTCTTTAAAATATATACCTAATACCTATGGGCCAATGTAGTCTGAAAATAAAAGTATTATTATTATAATCAGTAATCTATACATATAATAAAATGATAGGAAAGTCAAAACTGTACATTTAATATTTTTTTTAAAGAATACTTGGGGGGTGATTCATAATCGATTCTGAACCCAAATATGTAGTTTTTAGAATTTTTGTCTGTATGTCTGTTTATCTGTTTGTCTGTATGTTTGTCCCGGATAAACTCAAAAAGTACTGCATGGATTTAAATAAAATTTTGCATGACTATTACCTGGGGGCCGGTTCAACACATAGACTATATATTATCATGCTATCACCTACGGGGGTTGAGCAATGAACGATTAAATAAACTAAATTGGAAATTCTATATTGCCCACGCAGACGAAGTCGCGGGCAACAGCTAGTTTTATATAAAAAAAATAAAACGAAAATGACAAAGAAGTAAAAAATTGAATATAAATGTGTCGATATTCTTATCGACTGCAGTGATTCGATATCGATATCGAGTGCAAATCTCGCGCTTAAACAAAAGGGTTGAGGTATTCTTCTAATTGGGAATGACATAGCAATGTCTTTTTCCGACAATTTATGACCGAGTTGGCAACAACCGAAAAATAAAACTATAGTATCATATATCATATCATAAGAATTGTCTTTATTTATTGTCTTACTAGCTGTTGCCCGCGACTTCGTCTGCGTGGGCAATATAGAATTTCCAATTTAGTTTATTTAATCGTTCATTGCTCAACCCCCGTAGGTGATAGCATGATAATATATAGTCTATGTGTTGAACCGGCCCCCAGGTAATAGTCATGCAAAATTTTATTTAAATCCATGCAGTACTTTTTGAGTTTATCCGGGACAAACATACAGACAAACAGATAAACAGACATACAGACAAAAATTCTAAAAACTACATATTTGGGTTCAGAATCGATTATGAATCACCCCCCAAGTATTCTTTAAAAAAAATATTAAATGTACAGTTTTGACTTTCCTATCATTTTATTATATGTATAGATATAGATTGTCATCAACTCTTATAAGAAATATTATGAGATATTGATATAAAATGTTCGTTATATCGATGATGGAACTATGAAAAATAGACGGTGCGTGAGCGGCCTACGGCCATCCTCCTTCACCACTTCACACTTTGGCTTGTTGGCCGGCTCCGCCGGCCAGCCTCAGCTGCGGCGACAAGCGTAATAACCACCTGCTCCTCAGCTCGCGGGCCGCCTCGCCCCTACGCGCCTACGCGCTTTTGAATTGCTCTCTAGGGTTGGGACAAACTAGACCACGTGGGGTCGGATTTGCAGCGATTCGTTTCTATTTATCCCTTCTAACCTAACCTATCCGAGTCGGGGTGCCCCATGCTCCGAGCTCGCTTCGTTCGCTCTTGTATCCTAAATTTGGGTCAATATTAATGGTTAGTGACCTTGAGGTGACGGTCGTGATTCTGGAGGTCAAGGTCGAATGACCTTGAAAGTCATAGTAAAAAAAATCTCCTGTACATATTGCATTTTGTAACATTCATCCATTCCATCCATTCGCACCTTCGACATCGTTTTTACGACAAACGGTTGGTCGGAGACAAAAATTACCCAGATGCTTTTCGCCTTATTTTTAGGTGTTCTATACGATAGAATCGAGAAAACAACGATTTGAGAGAAATAAAAAAAAAATGTTTTTTATTTTCTAAGTCCCTGGTGCCTTTATAATGGAATCCCTTCGACATCGTTTTTACGACAAACGGTTGGTCGGAGACAAAAATCACCCAGATGCTTTTCGCCTTATTTTTTGGTGTTCTATACGATAGAATCGAGAAAACAAACAAAATACAAAAAAATAAATTTTTGCAAAAATTCTTTTTTCCTCAGTGTCCCGTTACGTACACTCCAACCGAAATTTCCAGACTTTTGCTGGGTCTATATTCTCAACTAAATGATGGAAATGTTGGCGTTGTGCATCTCTACACACCTTGTTGCATCGATTGCGAACCTCTATATAATTATCACGAGTAGACGTACTAGGACGACATTTGAATTTGGTTTTTGCCACAGCCTTCTTAAGCATGACAGTCTTGATGGTATCCGATAGCCACGGAGCCGGAAGATGCTTCAGTTTAATTGCACGAATCGGAGCGTGGACGTCGTAAAGCCGTATCAGTGTGTCAGTAAGCAATGAAACTTTATCATAGACCGACTCGGCAGCAGCCAGCGGTGCCCAATCAATACTGCCAGCATCTCTGCAAAGATCATCCGTATTCATGCCACCAACCCAGAAGGATTCTGGGTTTAGGTTTAGGAGGGCGAATTTTGTAAGAAAGGAATATTAAGTCGTGGTAGGAAAACATATCAGCTGCACATTGACCATGCTTGGTGACATGTTCCTTAGACGACACAATAGCAAGGTCCAGTAGTGAAGGGTAACCCTTCACCACCACTACTGGACTACTGACTAGTTGGGGAAGTGGTGAGTGGCACTTAATGGCAGGATTGACAGATTCAATCGTTGAACATAAGGAAGAGGAACGGGAGTCGTTTTTCAACAAACACGTATTAAAATCTCCCATAACAATGGTATGACTGTAAGAAGGCGTTAGGTTTTCGAGGAGATGTTCAAGGCTGGAAAAGTAATTTACACGTAAGGAAGGAGAATAGAAGACACCAAGCAGAATTTTGGCATGATTCAGGTTGACTTCTAAAAAGAGATGCTCACCGGCACTCAGTGGTGGTGGTTGTGCTGACATACTAAGAATAGAAAAAGGAATATATGTAAATGGCAACACCACCCCCACCGCCAACCGTGTGATCATTTCTTATTAGCTGAAAACCTGGTAAAGAATAGGAAGTAGAAGGAAGACACGGTACATACAATTTATTATTATTTTTATATGTATGTCTCTTCCAGACCTCGGGACTATAGAGTCCCGGATTTTTGGGAGGCGAACGTGGGGCCGAAGCCAACACGCTGAAGCCCTTTTGAGACAACTTTAATGAAATGGTGACACAAAACCGACGATTATCCCTGTATACACTATAGAAATGTACCCAAGGACAATCCCCGGTTCTGTGCTAAACTATTGCTAACTATGGATGAAAACTACTTGGGCTATTGTGATGGGATGCTAATGGACTAGGAATGGGGAAACTACGGGAACTATGGCACCTGCCGATAACAATGTATTAAATACATGTTAAAATGGCAGGTGGAGACTCGCCAACTCACTTACTGGGCCCCCGGGAATCAGTCACTGAAAAGCAACAAGAGGGCAACAGGGACAGGAGCGGCTGGGAAGGGTGAGGATACCTCGGCGGACTTTAAACGCAGATCACGCGCTCCCTGTGGGTCCAGCATCACCGGCCCACTCGCCACTTACCACGAGGCACCTACCGTCCGAGCAGGACTAACCTTGCTCTAGCGACTCCACTCTGACCGGCCGATGAAGGCAAGCCAAGAGGCGGGAGACCTATCCCCCGTCATGCTTCACTCCGGCAAGCCGGAGATGGGGGACAGTATACTCTCCCTGGAGCACTCGGATATATAGCCCCGCGGGGTCGCTACTCCCCGTCATCCGCCTCAGATGCCCTGCGGGGCTTATTTTTATTATTATTATTTAATCTAGAGCTACTTGGATGCCGTTACCTAGAAGATAAATCACTTCTTTTTTGCGACGATGCGTTTTCCTTTCTTCTGTACTGGCGTTGACAGCGACGATGAAGATGAAGGAATCGTCGCAATGGGACATGACTTCTCCTTGACCTGCTCGAGCCGAACGACGTCATCTAGTGTCCCAACTCGATGCCTGGAGCCGTCCGAACCGACAACATAGACATGTCCTTGCCTGGTCCAGCAGTTGTTGACACCAAACTTGTCACGCGCCGACATAAATAGTTGATGACGAGATCTAGTGAGGAACTCCGATACCGTTATGCCCGTGCCTTTCAGCTTCATCTTAGCAAACCAAATGCTATCTCTTGAACTCACATTTCGTAGTTTGCAAAGAATGGGCCTGGGTTTACTTGCACCGGTCGGTCTACCCATCCTGTGGCATCTGCGCACGTCACTGACAGTGAAGTCTGCCAGCTCCAGATGAGAACGAACAACCTCCGCTACAACCTGTGCTGTGTCCTCCTTGGCCTGCTCAGCCACACCATGCAAGAGGACCATCTTTCGACGACCACGCATCTCCACATTGTCCAGCTCCTGTGCCAACGCCTTCATCTGCTGTTGTAAACAGCTCAATGCATCGAGAACAAACTTCTTGAATGCATTGTAGTCAGCAGCAAGCGAGTCTGTTCCGCTTGAAGTACCTGGGTTCCTCTGCAACTGTGCCTCAAAGTTTGACATTCTGTCTTGGAATAGTGTCATCATTTCCGAAAGTGATCCCTTCAGTGCTTCCTATACTATTTTAATCAATTTCTACTTGTAGTTTCGTACTTTTTAGTACCCACTTTTTAGTATTTGGTTTTTCCATTACTTGTAATTGCGTACAGATTAGACAATGTCCGATCGAAGATCACGAAGTAAAAGCCGACATCGTCGTCGGAAACATAAGCGTAGTGCGACTCCCGATGGAGATCTCAAGCGACAGATGCAAACTATTTTAACTAGGCTTCATGCATTGGAAAGATAACCGCTCCAAACGCCGTCTACGTCGCTGCCGGCCTTAGGTCAGCCGGAGTCTGCAGGGGCAGGGTCCTTACCCGGCACGCCGCCTGGATCACCGCCGCCATCAGCCCGGTCCAGCCGGTCAGCCGTGGGACGCAGTGAGGTAACGTGCGAAGCAGCTCCGCGATCGAGCAGTTCCGCTCCATCAGGACAAACCTCCACAGAAGCCTTGGTAGATGCAATCCGGTCCATCAATAGTGCGGTAAAATCGAATCAACCTTATTTTATCTCTAACTTTGACCCTAATTTACACGACATTGAGGTATGGTGTCAAGAAGTAGATAGAGCTAAAGTAACTAACCACTGGAGTGACAACGAATGTTTGTCGAGAATAGGTAATTGCCTGAAAGGTGACGCACGAACGTGGATGAATGAATGGGTAACGAATGACCGCAGTTGGAGTAATTTTAAAAGGGAGTTTAAGCCGTTGTGTCCCAAAAAGCCCAACGTAGCTAACATCTTATTTGACGTAATGAAAACGAATTCCGATAGTTATCCCACATACGCGGATTACGCCCGACGTTTTTTGCTTCGTTTACGAGTTGTATCCGGTCTGAGTGAGGAATTAATGTCCGCCATTGTAATTCGTGGTATCACAGACCCACAAATCAGGGCTGCTGCAATTTACATTAAACCAAATGCAGCAAAGAACAATTTACATGCCATACAACTGCGAAACCAACGTGACAATTCTAAGTTTAAACGTCTTGCTGATGCAATAAGAAAACGCCGTTTTGAGTCTGGTAAATGTTTTACTTGTGGCCTTCCTGGACACGTACAGAGCTCTTGCAGTAAAAAACCCAGAATTGATAATTCTAGTCACCCTAATCCTGTATCGTCAGTAACCCCTGCGTCGAAAGCATCAAATGCAGATACATGTTCTTTTTGTAAAAAAGTCGGGCGCAAACTTGAGACATGCTTTGCTAGGATGAAGTCTGAATCAAGAAATCAGTCCAATGTCAATTTCTGTTGTGAGATGCAGGTTAATCGTAATAACGATGTAGTGGTCGCTGTCATTCATGGCGTCCCAGTCGATGTGTTGATAGACAGTGGGTCAACTATTTCTCTGATATCGTCTGCCTTACTGAAACACTTTGACTGTCCACGTAAGCCTGCTTTTCGTGTGTTAAAGGGGATTGGTAGCCAAGAAGTAGAATCCACTCATTATGTCACTTTGCCGATTGAGTTTGATGACGTCACCTTCGAAGTTGATTTGTTCGTGGTAGACGCGTTGTATATGAACATGCCGGTTATAGTAGGAACTGACGTTCTTAACCGTAAAGGTGTCACCTACTTACGAACTTGTGACCGCCAGCGTATTACATGTACTGAGGTTAACCCTGAAAGAGTATTGACTGTCGAGTTTGAAGAACAGCCCTTGGTTAATACGTAATTAACTGGTGATGATTTAGATAAAATGCTCGTTATAATCAAAAAGTTTGCGTCTCACTTTATAACTGGTACTGCTATTTCAACTGTAACAACTGGTAGCATGTCCATCAAACTCAACAGTAATACACCGGTTAGTTATAGGCCTTACCATAGGCCTTACCGTCTTTCCCAGCCAGATACTTTGCGTGTTAGGGAAATCATTAAGGACTTGACAGACAAAGGAGTAATACGGGAGTCGGAATCTGAATTTGCAAGCCCCATTCTTCTCGTTAAGAAAAAAGACGGCACGGATCGCTTGTGTGTTGATTTCAGAAAACTTAACGAGATAACTGTTAAGGATAGATTCCCACTCCCACTCATTGACGATTATATTGATCGATTAGGACGTCATAAATATTTTAGTAGCCTAGATATGACAACAGGATTTCATCAGATCCCAATGGAGAAGGATTCTATTCCTCGGACGGGATTCGTTACGCCAGAGGGGCACTTTGAGTATTTGAAGATGCCGTATGGGTTAGCTAATGCACCAATAGTTTATCAGCGCATTATTACAAAAACTCTGCGTCATCTCATTGTTTCTGGTAAAGTCCTGGTGTACATTGACGACGTCCTGATCATGAGTCACACTATTCAGGAAGGGCTTTCCCTTCTCCACGAAGTACTGATGACACTTACCAATGCCGGATTTTCTATAAACATAAAAAAGTGCTTCTTTTTGACGACCGCAGTGGAGTATCTAGGCCGCACCATTAGTCAGGGTCAGGTACGAGCCGTTAAAAGTAAAAGCTCTCGTAGACTCACCTATGCCTAAAAATGTTAAACAGGTTCGACAGTTCCTAGGTCTTGCGGGATACTTTCGAAAATACATTGCGGGGTTCTCCTCAAAAACTGCCTGTATAGCTCAACTTACAAAGAAAAATGTCCCTTTTGTGTGGGGTTCGGAACAAGAAGCGGCTAGGCAAGAATTAATTTCACACTTAACTAATGAACCTGTCCTGGCCATATATGATCCGAAGTTACCTATTGAGGTTCATACTGACGCCAGCTCCCTAGGGTACGGCGCAGTCCTCCTTCAGTTGCACGACACTGGACACAAACGTGTTGTAGGCTATTTTTCAAAATTGACTCAAGGCGCAGAATCGAAGTACCACTCGTATGAGCTGGAGACTCTTGCGGTCGTCAAGGCCCTGCAACACTTTAGACATTATCTGGTTGGCGTACATTTTAAGGTTGTGACAGATTGTAACGCCTTAAAACTTACCCAGAAAAAAAAAGACTTGATGCCACGCGTCGCCAGATGGTGGATCTACTTGCAGGACTTTGACTTCTCGCTTGAGTACCGCAAGGGTACTTCGATGTCACACGCAGATTACTTAAGTCGCAATGCGGTTAACGTTGTTAGGGTTCAAAAACCTCAAAGTTGGGCACTCATTGCTCAAGCCGCAGATGAAGAAACCCAACTTCTCATGCAAAAACTTACTGACGGGCAATTAGATCCCAATCAGTACGTCAAAAAGAACGACCTATTGTATTACCGTTACTGCGTCACAGGAGAACAACCTAAACTTCTATGTTTTATCCCAAAAGGCCACAGACTCAGCCTTCTCCGCGTATTTCACGACGAACATAATCATGTGAGGGTAGATAAGACGTGTGATCTTATACTAAGACATTTTTGGTTCCCCGGGCTTCGTGCCTTTGTTCAAAGTACGTATCCCATTGTGTTGTATGTTTGTCGCACAAAAAGTCTCCTAAAGCACCACTTCAACCAATTCATTCATATGAGAAACCTAATTCCCCATTTGAGACCATCCATGCTGGTGCATTAGGACCCTTGCCAGAATCCAATGGTTATCGATATGTGCTTATTATTGTCGATGCTTTTTCCAAATACTGCCTCTTTTATCCAATGTTGCGTCAAGAAGCCAGTGAGCTTAAACGTCATTTTACGAATGCCATTTCACTCTTCGGCACACCTAAGCTAATTGTTCCTGACCGTGGCCGAATGTTTCAAAGTGCGGAGTTTCTTAATTGGGTTTCTAAGGTGGGTAGTGATATCCAGCTAATCACTCCTGAAATGCATCATTTCAATGGTCAGGTTGAAAGATACTGTAGGACTTTGCTTAATATGATCAGAATTCAGAGTAATTATCACCAAGAAGAATGGTCGAACGTTTTGTGGAGGTTACAACTTACTGTTAACACAAAACCACTCAGACTTCACCGCTTAACTTGTTAATTGGTGCTGACGCCATGACACCTGTCATTCGTAATCTTGTCCGCGATGTCGCAATAGAAGGTACCCATCAAAACAGAGAAGCACTCCGCGTTTTGACAAGGCAAAGGGTGTCTGAGCGCCTTAAACAGAACCAGGAACAACAAGATCTGTCGGTGAATCAGCGCCGACATAATTCCATGGTGTTTGTTATCAAGAAAGCACAGTCCACAGGAAAGTTGGACTCTGGTATGCGCGGCCCTTACCGTGTGGTCAAGGCGCTGCCCCATGGAAGATACGAGCTCCAACTGGTTGCTGGTTCATACGGTCCGGGTCGGCTGCCGCGGATCAAGACGAAACTGTGAACCAAGGTGCTTCTGGAACCGGGATAGCTGAGCACAGCTCTTCCTGTTCAGCTTCTACAATAGCAGAAGCAAAATCGACTGGATCAGAAGTTGTGGAACCAGGTGCAGCTGAACCAACTCCTGAAGGCGAAGAGACAGTCGTAGTCATCGTTGTTGCTGAAGATGGCGACGATGCAGGAAATCATCAAATGACCCCTCCCGCTGTGGGTTAGCAGCGGTGAGGGAGTGTCAGACTCTTACTGACTAAAAACCGTCGTGTTCCGTCATAGGCCTTTTATGTACCAGGGCCGCGGTATCTCTTTCGAACAACCCGCAGCCCCGGCAGGCCTTGGCCCTGCTGGGCCCCGCTGGGGTTGCTGACATCTCTTTGAGGAGCGCGTGGAACAACGCGCGCCGTCGACACGGGTCTGTCGTCTAAGTAGACAGAGGGACGATGAGCCACCCGAACTCACCGCCCACAGACCCACGCCTACGGTGGCCGGGAGTCATCTCGCGACACCCGGCACCCATGGTGTCTACCTGGTCCAGCGCGGCGGCCGGGATGAGAGGTGCGAACTCTCTGGCGTTCCGCCTCCTCCTTCTCGAGCATGACCGCTTCGCAGAAGGAGGCGACGGCATCCCATTCCCTCTCGCCCCGGACCATGGCCTAAACCAGGGCCGGACGCGAGAGGTCGCCGCCGCCCAAAGCCTCGACGAGGACAGTGCGGTGCCCTTCCCATGCGGGGCACACCTGGACTGTGTGGTCCACCGTGTCCTCGGGGCTGTCCGCACAATGGTGACACCCGGGCGCCTCCTCACGACCGATGCGGTGCAGGTACCTCCCAAAACAACCGTGTCCGGTGAGGACCTGCGTCATGCGGTACGTGAGGGCGCCGTGACTCCTCCCGAGCCACTCCTCAAAGAGGGGACTTACCGCCACGATGGTGGCGTGCCCTGCACTGGGTTGCGACAGTCGCTCCCTCCAGGCCACCATGAGATCGCGCCGGAGCTCCGCCCGCTGCGCGACAACTTGCCGCGGCAACGGGGTTTCCCCCCGGCGCTGAGCCTCCTCGCGCCAGTCGTACAGGCGCAAGAAGACCCTCGCCTCCAGATCCCACGGTGGCAGTCCAGCAAGAAGGCCAGCTGCTTCGCGGGAGATCGTGCGGTACCCCTGGATTAGCCTAATGGCTATCACCCTTTGGGGCAACAAGAAGACCCTCAGCACGCATTAGAGAACGAGGACGTTCTCTCGTCAGGAGACGCCGTATTAGAATAATTGACAAAAATCATAGATGGCGCTATGAGGACTGTTTGACCGACTGAATGATTTGTCGACGGGTGCGGCGTCCAGCGCTTCACTTTTGGCTCAACGAGCGGTGTGTGGACGGTTGTCTTAAGTGATCTTGTGCGTTAGGTATAGTTTAGGTATTTAGGTAGGTAGTAGTGTAGGTAGATTGATAATGATTTTGTGAAATATGTTTTTTGTAATAAATTGTTAAGTACGACGTTTTTATTTTAATTTGAGCGGACTATCCGTCCCCTTTCTAAAACTTCATTATAATATAATAACAGCACACATTTAAAAGTAAGATAATAATTAAAAACGCATAACAGCAATAAAAATTTGAAAAGTGGGTAAAAATATGTTAAAACAGCAACAGAGTACAAATCGAATGACTCAAAGCAGTAAAGAACTGAGTGAGCGAGCAAGCACCGATAGATGACACGCGCAAGCGCAAGTGAGATGAATGTATTAGCATGCGTTGGACCCCGAAGACAAACAGGCCGATAAAGAAAACAAAGTAAGCTCATTAGCGACACAGAGGCGTTCAACCTTTTAAAATTAACAAAGCAAAGTTTAGTACACGAACTTAAACGTATTATACAACTAAAATAAATGACTTTAAGATAACTATTAAGGCTAATTAATCTAACATTCATATAATAAGTTTTATATATTAATTTATAACAGCGGATTAAATAATTTTGTTTAAATCCGTTTCTCTGCGAACAATAAAGGGTTTGCAATTGATATCTTTGCGCACATGTATTTTACCATGTTTGACCCATACGAATTCGTAACATTTGTCCTTAGCAGTAGATTTAGTTTTATTCAATAGCATTTTTGATTCGACACTTAAATGGACATTTACATAAATTCGTTGAGGTGCTCCCTGGAAACCCAGATCCGCAGTGGACAAATCCTTAACGGCACGCGCAGCTGCAACAAAGTCCTCTTTTACGTACCGGTTCAGGAAACTCACTACCAGCAATTTGTCCTTAGATTTCCGAATAGGCACTGTAGAGATATAGTTGATCAGGGTTTTGTCACAACTGTACTTAATTTTGCGACAGATAGAATCCACCACCAAAAATAAGTTCTCGTCCTTCTTAAGAGGAATCCCCTTAATCTCCACGTTGTTAAGCCGGGCTCGTTGGTCGTGCGATGAAAGTTCCAGCTTAGTTGAGGCAACATCGGCCCTGGTTCAGGCCATGGTCCGGGGCGAGAGGGAATGGGATGCCGTCGCCTCCTTCTGCGAAGCGGTCATGCTCGAGAAGGAGGAGGCGGAACGCCAGAGAGTTCGCACCTCTCATCCCGGCCGCCGCGCTGGACCAGGTAGACACCATGGGCGCCGGGTGTCGCGAGATGACTCCCGGCCACCGTAGGCGTGGGTCTGTGGGCGGTGAGTTCGGGTGGCTCATCGTCCCTCTGTCTACTTAGACGACAGACCCATGTCGACGGCGCGCGTTGTTCCACGCGCTCCTCAAAGAGATGTCAGCAACCCCAGCGGGGCCCAGCAGGGCCAAGGCCTGCCGGGGCTGCGGGTTGTACGAAAGAGATACCGCGGCCCTGGTACATAAAAGGCCTGTGACGGAACACGACGGTTTTTAGTCAGTAAGAGTCTGACACTCCCTCTCCGCTGCTAACCCACAGCGGAAGGGGTCATTTGATGATTTTTGACGTCGTTAAAAAAAAAAAAAAAAAGTTGAGGCAACATCAGCTTGCAGCGAAGTCACAGTATCCTGAAGCTTCCCCAGCTGAGAGGCTTTTGCCTCGAGAGCATCAATCCAACTGTCGAAGTCATCCAGCCGGCTGCTAGAGAAGTCATAGCTTTTCTTAAGCTCAGATAATTCTTCTTTGATTGACCTAAGGTCATGGATTAACGACGGCAGATCCAGTAACTGCCGCTTCATATCGCGTATTTCGCTAAGAATTGTGTCCAGTGAAGCAGGCGGTTGTAGTGAAAGTAACGCCGGCGACGGTGCCCTGCAGCCAGGACATTGCCACTGAGCTCTGCGATCCACACCCATTCTCCTCCATCCAACTTCGGAAATGTTAGCGCAAGAGAAATCCAGATGTTTCTTGCAACTCGCACACTGAACCCCATCGTTAAACTGGTCATTGCACACCGCACAAGTTTTCATCTTTGTTATGTTAATTAAGTTACGGAAACGAAAAAAGGTTGACGATCTATTTATTTGAGCGCAACACTTAACACGTACTGCGCTAATGCGTGGTCACACGGGTATCACACGTGTATGTAGTAATAATCGCAAATAGAATCACTCAGCGTTGTTAGGATGAACGGTATACACTCTACCAAGAACATGTTCTTTGAAAATACCTGACTCGCCACCTACGGGCCTGCCACGGCGTCTTCAATTAAACACCTCGTTATTTCTCGTAGGTATAATACGATGGAACTTCCTCATACAACAGAGATTTTGCAAAATCATCGGTTTGGCAAAGTCGAAAGAATGCTAATAAAGTTGTTTGTCTAGGATTCTCTAATCGTTCTGTAACATTTTCGGTGTTGAAATATATACGTTGACCGCCTTCAAGATGAACATCCAGATGGGTCACAGGTGGATATCTTTCGTGAATGGTGAAACTTATGATTCGCCACACAGCTTCCGAAGAACTTATATATCTGCCTGACTGAAATCTTGTAACTTCATCGTGTTCATCTCTCAACGCAAATGTAGCTTGGTCACTGCCCTTATTAATGTACTTGCAAATATATTTTATTGACTCTACACTATTACACCGGCTTCCCACGGTGCGTGTTTTCGCGGACGCACGCCGACGGACGCCGCACCAGCACGCACGACGCACCGTGGGAATGGCCTCGTGCGTGGTCGTTTGCAACGTCTGCAGCGGTGCGCCGGTATCCGTCGCGAGGCGGTAACTTCAAAGGTGCGGACAGGGATTTTATGTTATTCGTTAATTTTCTACCGTGATCCCACTGCCATGTGTGACAAAACACAAAATAAATAAAATTAGATATAATATATCTAATTCAAATGTTAATGTAAGTGGATATAGACATATTAAGTCGTTAAACGACTTTTGTTGTATGCTGATATCCACCAGCGCCGTGGTTTCTTTTTACTTTTACTACTCGTAGATCGCATAATTTGGTACTTGTTAATTAATATCACAGCCGCTGCTGTAGCAACGACACGTTCTCTTTCACTTTGCATTTTGAAATGAAGTTATAAAAGATCTGCACAGACCGACACGCACCGGCACGCACCGTTGGAAGAGCCCTGTCCGTGTGCGTTGTCGTGCGTCAGCGTCGGCTGAAGTGCGTGAGGATCCGCAGAATCACGCACCGTGGGAACCAGGCTTTACACATTTCAACATTTATGTGAGCTTGAAATGCTCTAGACAACACAGGCGAATATGGAACGACCCACCTATTATCTAAAGCAGTGGTTCTTAACCGGTGGTCCCTGGAGGCATTCCAAGTGGTCCGCGAAGCTTAGCTTCGCGACGTTGCTATACGTTATCTAACTTAATTTTTATCGAATTATAATTGCGAGCGGGGGTTTTCGCATGGACGTACATATATCGGGTGTGTCGTACCTAGTCCCTCCATTCATGAAAATGTATGTTTGGGCTACATTTTACGTTATTTTGGTTTAAGTCCGATAAAAATTTCGTTTGAGTCTTAAAAAATAATTACAATTTCGCGCTCGCTACGCTCGCGTATTCAGAAACGAACAAAAAGTTAAGTACGTTTGGGCTAAATTTTACGTAATATTTGGTTGAAGTCCGAAAAAAATTTTGCGCTCGCTTCGCTCGCGTATTCAGAAACTATATGCCCTTATTTTGGCATTTGTCAACAAACAGAAAGTTAAGTACGTTTGGGCTAAATTTTACGTAATATTTGGTTTAAGTCCGATAAAAATTTCGCGCTCGCTTCGCTCGCGCATTTGGAAATTACGTAGGCAAGTTTTTACACAACTGTCGTCATGCGTTTAGCTTTGAGTAGAACTGACCCAAAAATTAAGATTTTTTTTGATAAATAATAAAGAAATGAGTGCTAATTTAGGTAAACCGATGAGGTGGTCCGCGGCAAGACAAACTTTAGTTAAAGTGGTCCCTCATGCCAAAAAGGTTAAGAACCACTGATCTAAAGAAACCTGAAGTCCAAACACTCGCTTTTCAACAGTAAAACCACCATTGTCTCTTGAACGGCGACGATATGATGGGTATCCATCATGTCCTGTTACAGTTTCATCCACTAAGGCTTTTGGAAATCTTTTAGTACAACGACCGTCTTGCATACATGGAGAATTCCCGTTAAATGCACCACATGGACCATGTATCATATGAGTTTTAATAATTTCGTGTAACTCGGGATCTGTAATCATTAGGTCGAACCTTATCTTTTAACCGAAGCAGGATATGTGCGTGAGGTAAATCGCGTTTTTGCCATTCAACACTATACATATAACACAATATTTCTCCAAAAATATCATCTTTGGTGAGTAGATCTATCATTAATTTTAATTTCAAATGAAAAACTCTTGCGATGATATCATGGCGGTCATGCGGTGCCTGACCCTCAAGAAGCTCCCGAGTGATTTCATCCCATTTAGGATTGGTAGTTACAGTAATAAAAAGGTCGGGACGTCCATATCTTCTTACGTAACAAAAAGCATCTTGAGTACGTTCGTGCATGTATCGTGGACCACCAGTAAAAGAAGAGGGTAAAATAACTAAACGGCCCATATTCACTGTATCATAACTTGCTGCATGGCGTCGCGAAAGTGCACGTATTCTTCAGCGCGCAGCTGCCTTTGATTAGATCGTATATAAACTAATCTTTCGGTTTCAATTTGTCAACAATAAACTGATTGAATAAGCCACGAAAACGTTGAAACACACCTATTCCGTCTCACTTGCAAGTGGTAACAATAAAATTGAAGGCATGAAATCTTTTTATTATAATTAGGTGCGCCTGTACGCGGATCAGTTTGATATAAAGCAAAATTATAACCATCTTCCCCTCGACAGTATATCAAAGGATATTGCAAACTGTCGTAAGCCCTGTGGGTTTCGTAAATGCGTTGCAAACGATTATCTCTGGAACGGATAACGATATCACGCCTATCACATTCCTGGTCGACCAATACCACAGCAACTTCATTCGTGGATGGAACATTATAACGCCCAGGGTGTTCCTGAGTTGGACGCCTATCGGCATTTATAACAATTTTATAATTGTTAGCATCATCTCGAGGAAGAACTTCTAATGCTGATTTAAAGTATACGTACGAATTAACCTGATGCAACATGTTCTGAAGTTGTGAAATGAGTTCAGTATTTAAATTCGGGAAATATTGATTTCTTACATTCGACTGTTCGTTGTAGTCGGATACAAAATATATTTGAAGGAACTTAGGTTGGTCTTCAGGCAAAAGGGATCCTATCAAATGGTAACCTACTGAGGGTAGTTGCCAAGTAAACAGCCAAAAAAGTTGCTCCACAAATAAAATTTTAATAAAATATAATTACTGAAGATATAGTGTTAATTAATGTACAGAACTACAGCTTAGATCGAGCTACCTGCTGGCAAGTGTTTTCTCTTCTCCATCTCTTCATTATCACAATTTACATCGCAAGATTTATTTCTACACTAAACTGACCACACAATACACCTCAAGATAATGGATTCCATCACCAACACTCTCACTGGTCTCATGGATAGCTTTAATAAGAGGATGGCAGAGTTTGAAGCACAGTTGCAGAAGGCACCAGCAGAACCATCCCACCCAAACTTGACTGCAGAATTTCAAGCCTTCAGAGTCTTCATAACTCAGGCTGTCACTAGCTTGCAGCAACAGGTGGAATTGCTTGCAAGAAGCATTGACTCCATGGAGATGCGTGGTCGGAGAGGCATCTTGTTGCTTCACGGTGTCCCAGAGGCGAAGGATGAAGATGCAGCACAGGTGGTGGTGGATGTCGTCAAGGACCGCTTGAAGATGACTGACTTCACACTAGCTGACATCAAGAGGAGTCACCGGATGGGACGGTCATCTACTGCCTCAAGATCACGGCCTATATTATTCAAACTTAGGGATGTCGCTGTCCGTGACAACATCTGGTTCAACAAAACCCAATTAAAAGGTGCCGGTATCACCATTTCGGAATTTCTGACCAAGTCGAGGCATGACCTGTTCATGGCTGCACGAAAGAGCCTTGGGGTGACTAAGTGCTGGACGAGAGACGGGTGCGTTTATGTTCCTGCACCCGATGGGTCGCGGCATCGTATTACGACTGCTGCAGAGTTAAGTGCATTATTGCCGCAAAATGCCACGGAGTCCCCGAAGGAGCCTGCGACCGTCGACGCTCCACGGAAGCCCGTCATCACAAGTAGGCCCAAACGTGCTGCTGCTTTCAAAAAGTGAATTGTTCGTCACTAATGGCTGATTTACATTGAGTCAGTAACTGACGTCAGTCCACTGACAAGTCAGTGCTGACCCGGCACTGTCATCGTGTAAATTGATTTGAAGTCAGTACAGTACTACTGACGAAACACTGACCCTACACTGACTTCGTGTAAATAGCACACGTCAGTTTTCGGCGCCTACACTGACGTCAGTTACTGACTCAATGTAAATCAGCCTTAATGTATCAAGTCCGGGTAGTATTACTTTTATTTTATATTTTTCCACAATTGGCACACCCACCTTTCAATTCTGTTAGTCATTTTCTTTCCTTTCTCTAAATTGTAAATAAACAAGTGGGTAGTGGTAGTATTCTAGTCTTGTCAGATTGATTGACAGCAAACAGCTGCTGTCACACTCAGGCGATAGGTATTCTCGTTACTGTCACTGACATATATGTAAAACCTGTCAATTGTATTTTTACTGCTGTTATTCTCGGTGACTTAATGCCCGGACTAAGGATTTATTATAAAAATAAAATAGTGTTGTTTTTTAGTTAGTTTTAAGTTTTAGAAACCATAGTTATTTGCGATTGTAAAAATATACCTGTCTAGCACGGCCGGCAGGTGGACTGTTTATCTGTCCCATTTAAGTTGTTTTTTTTAATTATTTATATATATATATATATATTTTATTCATATATATTTCTATTTAATACAGTTTTTATTTTTTTTTAACATTTTATGTCTTCTTATGACAATAGCAGCGAATCGGACACGTTCTTTTCAGCCAGTAGTATCGATGACAGTTTTGCAAGCTTACCTTCACTTTCAGACACGCTAACTGCACAGTTTTCTGATGTACCTAGGAATTTTAATGCAGTACACATAAACGCTCAGAGCATTCCGGCACATTTCCCTGATATGCTGGCAAGTTTTGACTGTAAGAATGTTCATGCAATTCTTGTCTCCGAGTCGTGGCTCAAGCCTTGTCTCCCGACAGCGGCTTATTCTCTCCCAGGTTTCCAGCTGGTGAGAAATGACCGCACAGGTGGGGCCGGTGGTGGTGTTGCCATATATCTCCGCTCATACATTTCCTTTAAAATCGTAGATATGTCAGCGCAGCCACCTCCTACCAACGCTGGGGAGCATCTCTTTCTGGAACTAACTATGTGCCACACTAAAGTTCTACTAGGAGTCTATTACTGTCCCTCACTACGCATTAACTTCTTTTCCTCTTTAGAACACATTTTAGAAAATTTTGTACTTTCTTACAGTCATGTTATTATCATGGGTGATTTCAACACCTGTCTTCTTAAAAATGATTCTCGATCTGCATCTCTTAATTCTATCATTAATTCTAATAATCTATCAATACTTCCTCTTAATGCAACACACCATTTCCCTCATTCTACCCCTTCTCTTCTTGATTTAATTTTTGTATCTTCTTTTGATCACGTCGCTAAGCATGGTCAGTGTTCGGCTGATGCATTTTCTTACCATGATCTTATATATATTTCTTATAAAATTCGTCCTCCCAAAGCAAAGGCAAGAATTCTTCTGCAGCGCAATTTTAATGGCATGGATCTTGAAAACCTTCGTGCGGACGCAGCTAACATGGACTGGACGTCTGTTGAGAATTCCGAGTCAGTTGACGAAAAAGTGGAAATATTTACTTCACGTCTAGTAGCTCTCTACGACGTTCACGCTCCCATTCGCGCAGTTAAAGTAAGACACCTGCCATCACCATGGCTCACGACAGAAATAAAGCAGATAATGGCGAGGAAGGTGTCAGCTAAGTCGAGGTACAAGGCTCGTTCTACATCGACAAATTGGGAGAAATTTGTAGAAGCACGAAATCGCTGCAACAAGGTGTGTAGAATTGCACAACGCCAACACTTTCATTCGTCAGTTGAAAATGAGGATCCAGCTAAGGTCTGGAGATTTCTACGGTCAATGGGGATTGGAAAATCACGTACTGATAAAATTTCTCAAGATGTAAACATAAATTCATTGAATCAACATTTCTCATCTTCGTCCAACTTTGATAGGACAACCAAATCTAACACTTTAAACTATCTGTCTTGTCTTCCAACCCCTGACTATCCACCTTTTGTCTTTAATCAATTTGCTGCTTGTGATGTTAAGAAGAGCATTGTATCCATCACTTCTGATGCTGTTGGAAGTGACTGTGTCAGCCGTAAAATGATCCTCCCTATCCTGGACGAAATCCTTCCCGTCATCTGTCACATCCTTAACTATTCCATATTTAGTGGTGTCTTTCCTGATGCGTGGAAAGAGGCCCAAATTACCCCCTTACCAAAAAAATCCAATCCCACATCCTTTTCCGAGTATCGCCCTATATCTATATTACCATTCCTATCTAAAGTCCTGGAACGTCTTATTCACAACCAGTTAAGTTCATTCCTTTCCAAGAATAGACTTCTTAATCCTTTCCAATCCGGTTTTCGTCCTGGTCACAGTACAGTAACAGCCTTGGTCAATATTACGGATGACATCAGGCTGGGCATGGAAAATGGGAAGTTAACGGTACTGGCGCTGCTGGACTTCAGCAATGCCTTTAATACCGTTGATTTTGACATTTTGCTTGGTATTCTTCGCTCTCTTAACATATCTCCAACGGCCATTGATTGGTTTCAAAGTTACCTGTACGGGCGCCGGCAACGTATTCGCATTGAAGATAAATACTCTTCGTGGTGTGAAACAACAGCTGGTGTGCCGCAGGGTGGCGTTTTATCTCCATTACTGTTCGCAATTTTTATAAATTCCATCTCAAATAAACTGATTTCCAACTACCACCTGTATGCAGATGATCTACAAATATACTCGCAAGCCCAGTTAGGGGGACTGTCCGAGGCAATCGAAATAATAAATAAAGATCTTTCCCAAATAGCTGAGTGGAGCAGGCGGTACGGGCTTCGAATCAACCCTTTAAAAACTCAGCTGATTATCATCGGTAGCTCTCGGATGGTCTCCAAAATTGACTGGTTTAATCTCCCGCAAGTCGTGTATGATGGTGTCCAAATACCCTATAGCAATAAGGTCAAGAACTTGGGCGTATACCTTGATAGCCGAATGTCCTGGGAGCCGCAGATCCAAGAAACCAGTCGAAGGTTATTTGCATCTGCAGGATCCTTAAGACGGCTGCAAAATTTCCTACCCATTGCCACAAAAATTGCGCTTGCACAGTCTCTTCTTCTTCCTATTCTTGACTATGCTGATGCCAGCTATCTTGATCTCAGAGAGGACCAGCTGAATAAACTTGAGCGTCTTCAGAATGTTTGTATAAGATTCATATTTGGTTTACGCAAATATGATCATGTGTCAGAATTTCGTGTTAAGCTCAAGTGGCTTCCAATACGACTTCGCCGGAACGCTCATATACTCTCCTTGCTATATAGTATCCTTTTTCACCCTACGTCCCCCGCTTATCTCAACAGTCGTTTTGAGTTTGTTTGTGATACGCATTCAAGATCACTCAGGTCGTCAGAAAATCTAAAACTGAAGATGCCAGTGCACTTCACGTCATTTTATGACAAATCGTTCGTTGTGTAGGCCACTCGTCTGTGGAATGCACTGCCAGTAGCAATAAGACGGGCGTAGTCGATCGCAGTGTTCAAAAAAATGGTGAAGGATCACTATCTGGCTCATTGACTACTGTCGCTGTATTGTTTTTCTTTTATCTTAATTTTTTCTATTATTATTACATACATTTTATATATTTTATCGTTTATTGACTATTTATTTTCTATATCTTTAGTATTTATCGTATATTTATCAATTATATGTACACCCTAAACTACCCTTTTTCTAACTATTCTCCAGATAAACTCCATCCAAAGGTTGTCTGGAAGAAATTGCTGATTAGCGATAAGACCGCCATTTGTACTCTTCTTTGTGTATTGTGATGTCCTGTGTTGTAAATTTTCTTTTTTCTTGGTGTACAATAAAGCATAATCTAATCTAATCTAATCTAAACCTGACCTTGTATCTTAAAAGTAGGCATGGAAGGACCTTCTGAGATTTGTTGAGCACCAAAGGATGTCATTTGAAACGCACTATTATAAGTGCGAATATTGTCTAAGAACTGTTTAGATAGCACATGTTCCCCTAAAAGTAGTGATTTCAAAGGTTCCGGTGGGTCTTCAATCCATCCTCCGAGCCTTTTTCCCAAACTATGTTGGGGTCGGCTTCCAGTCTAACCGGATGTAGCTGAGTACTAGTGCTTTACAAGGAGCGACTGCCCTGCCTGACCTCCTCAACCCAGTTACCCGGGCAACCCAATACCCCTTGGTTAAACTGGTGTCAGACTTACTGGCTTCTGACTACCCGTAACGACTGCCAAGGATGTTCTATGACAGCCGGGACCTACAGTTTAACGTGCCATCCGAAACACAGTCATTGGTGTCTAAGATATACTTAGAAAGTACATACAAACTTAGAAAAGTTGCATTGGTACTTGCCTGACCTGGAATCGAACCCGCGCCCTCATACTCGAGAGGTTGGTTCTTTGCCCACTAGGCCACCACCATCCGGTGGGTCTTCAAATGAAGGCAAATTTATTTTACCTCCAGAACAACAGAAACCAGCCGACTCCTTACTCCATTTTGAAGCATTACAAAAAGAACATACTATGTTCATATCGCCTATTACAGAAAATGATCTGTAATCAATGGGCATTGAACAATTTTTTCGACCCTCATTTTTTATTTAAGATTTCGATAATATAGAGCATTCTAAGAAACTTATTTGAATAATTTTTTAATTTTATGGAGTCGTTCTATTTTTATTAATTATTTAAAGGACATTGCCACCCGTTGGGCCCCTTATTTGTGATAGAGTGTCAAGAATATTTTATTATTAAAAATCAAGTCCTAATTTTATAAAACTAATAATTTTTTTTCAGAATATCTTGTACCCTAGCATTGAAAAACATAATTAATATTTATTTTATTGAATCTAAGCTAGTTCCGCCATTAAATCTTAACCTGAATGTTGCCAGGTAGACGACAGACTATATCATTTAAATGAACGAGGTGATCGATTGAAAATATCGATAAAATATATTTCTATTTAAGTCACTAAAAGTGCCAAGATGAAGTTACAATAGTCAGTAAAAGTCTGACAATATTTTACACTCCACCCAAGGGAGGGGTTGCCAATCCGATGATTTTAGCTCACCAAAAAACAATTATGTTGTGTTTTGGCGTCGGAGCTGGATCCGCCCTTGATGGTCAAACCAAGACTTTTCACTTTAAAAAAAATGTGGGCGGTCTCTGTCTTGTAGCGAAGAATTAGGTTGCAAAATAACATTTTTCTCTTATATCAAAATGTACAAGTATAAATATTAAGTATGCACTCGTAAATAGTGAAGAAGAAAAGAAGAAAGAAAAACTGTTTATAACTGTTGCACAAACAATAAAATATCAACACTAACAAAAGTCACCACTAAACTATATCTATAAAACGGTAACACCTAACACCATGCATGGAATACAACAATAACACAATAATTAGTAAATGATATTATTTATAATAAATCGATTTAGGAAATCGATTAACAAAATATTTAACATGGTAACATCAACTCGGAACGCGAGTCTATCTGTCAAATCAATACGTCATTCAAATTGTTTTCGTGCCGGTTGTTATCATGTTGTTATGCGTATAGTTGAATTTATTCCTCCGTATTTGCTTCTGATCGTTACAATTTGCGTAAAAACTGTCGAGCTGATCGTTTTCGTGCTTCCAGTGGTTTTTTTTTAGATATTGGACTCTTTTCCTAGTGATAAGTGAGCACATTGACTCGTGAGCATTGGACTCTTGTTTTTAGTGATATTGTTGTTTTACTCCGGAAAAATGTCTGCACCTGGTAGAAGTCGAGTAAACTACTCTTTGTCTCGCCGGTGTGTTAATTGCTCTTTACGTATAGCGCCTAATCTTCGTAGACGTTAAATTGAAGAAATAGATGAACCAATGCTTATCCTTCTAAGATCCTGGGTAACACCTACATTGGTAAGTTTGTTTTATTATGTTTGTGGATTTCACACGTGTCTAAACTGTCTAAACTACCTTACATTTTATTTTGTCATTTTTTCCAGATATCTTCTGATGATATCCTGTGTGTGAAATGTTTTGTATTATTACAAAACCAGACAGCATCTAACTCAAATCTGTCACTTGTATCCCCTGCTTGTGGACACCTAAACATATGCTACGCATGTGGCTTGTCAATAGCAAGTCTTGGAACTCATAGAGTCAGTCGAGATTGTCCTCAAAGGAATGTTATACTAAGATTGACACCAGCACATCACGTAAGTGTTTATTCTTATTTATTTAAACCTAATGTATGAATGCATATGTATGTATGTGTGTTGAACTAATTAAATATTAATGAATATCAAGTATCTAAATATAATATTTTTGTTATTAGGTGTTGCATTTGGAACGAGTTTGTCTTCCTTGTTGGGCGGCTGCATCAAGACAAGTCCGGAGGCCACCCGTTGCTGTCAGTAGCCAACACACTGTGGAGTCTGCACCGGAGACTGGTATCATGGATGGAAAAATAATTTCAGATATGATGATTCCTGTACCACCATCACTGCCACCGCTTTAATGATATAAGCGCTCCAGCACAATTTCTAGACAACATATTCCTTAAAGAATAAATGTATATTATTTTAATTGGTTGTGTTTTTTCTTATTAAACGTCTGTATAGCATTTACTATATTTTAAACTCCTTTATAATTAAGCCCTATCTAAAATAAACTACAGCTAATCATGAATGGCACAGCGATCTTACTAAGTAGCAGGGCAGTGATTTTACTATGACGCTTGCAGGAGATGCTGTCATATATGTCATACATAGTATATACTAGGTACCTAGCAGTTTGCCAACAATCTTGGGGTCGGCTTTTAGTCTATCCGATGCAGCTGAATACAGTATTGCTCAAAGAGTGATTGCCCATCTGACCTCCACACCCGATACACTGGGTTATAACATGTTACCACCTCCTGGTAAGTGGTTGTCACACTTGCTGGATTCTAGCTACTCATAACAAGTATAAATAATGTGCCCAGAATCAGCAGTTTAAATGTAAGTACTAGCAGCCACCCAGCTGAAGTTTGTAATGGATGGTCACCCAAGTGCAATCTGACCAAGTAGCTTAACTTAAGATATCTCCTTGTGGTTGTTGTAACGTAGCCACATGCTCCTCCAACCAATTTAGCCCTAAGTATATTTATTTCTACTGGTGCCAGCAAAACCTACTTCCGCTGACTGCAAGATAAGCAGTTTAACATATTATTTAGCAAGAAAAGATGATATCTGATGTTTTTATTTCATTTGGGAATCAATATTAATACTAAAAATATTTTATTGTTTTAACGCAAATTGTTTTTGAAAAAATATTGTCTAATAACCTCAATTTCTTCATCAGGAAAAAATTCAATAATTCTCGGAAACTAGGGTGAAAAATTATAAATTGTTTTCAGGGTCTGAATAGGTAATTGTAGTTCTTCAAAATAAAGTTAAAACCACCATGGCACGCAATTTTTTTCTGGGGGCCCAAATCTCCTAACAAAACGGGCATTCTCCTTTGGAGTAACTTTTGTATGGTGACGTCATTATTTGGCTGTATAATTTACGTGTCTTCGGCCTTTTACTTAAAAAGATTTCTTTGACGTTAGAGAAATGTCAATAGGTTGTCAATCAGTTCATTAGTGTCATACAGTAAACAATAAAAACTTCTTTGAAATAAATACCACGCTATCATTCATCTTGTTTGTAAATCATTTTATAAACTTACCGTTTTTTACGAACGGTTTACCATGACTGACAACTTCGTGAAAGCTGACTCCAGAAATCTACCGAAGGTGGAAAATATTATGATATTAGAGTATGTGGCAACATGTAGCCATCATAACTTGGCTGAAATAAGGGGAGCAAAGATTTTAATGTAAGTATCTTTTACATTATATTAGAATTCGAACAAATCTTTCGCCTACTATGTCTAATGTTTTTTGTATTGTTTTAAATTACTACATGTCGGAGAATGAATAATTATTTATTTTTCGAGTAGCAACACTAGACTGAATGTTGTAAGCTTCATATTGATGTTTGACAGTGACAGTTGTATTTGTCATTTCAATCTGTCAGTAGTGTGAATGTCGATGGAGCTCGTTCTCTTGCTCCTGAGACGTCGCCGGCGCCGGGTGTGCGCACTGACCGAGAAATATTAAGATGGCGGATGAACATCACCAACACGTGGATTCAAATCCGTTTGAATCTGCGACAACATATATTAGGTCATCTCGGGATTCGTACATCAATACCGCTGTGGGCTACGTGAAAGTTAGTCGAACAGGCAGTGATTGCATAGTCAGTGCTAAAGTAGTGCCTGAACACAGAATAAGCAAGAAATTGTATACCGTCAAATGTAAAATTGACGAACAGGATAATAATATTATTAATGCAACATGTGAAGATTGTCCAGCATCAGCAGGTATTTTTATAATTAACTTTTAAATTAGATTTGTGAGTATCGTTTGTTCAAACTTGGATTAACTATGATTTTTGTTTTTTACAGGTGGTTGTAAGCATTTCCTTTTGCTATTGTTTTGGTTAGCAAAAAAAACTTCTGAACCATCATCAACTGCAGTTCAATGTTACTGGAACAAACCTTCTCTGACAAGTGCAAGCGCAGGACCAGTAACTAGTAAAGATATTTTTCCAAAGGTTAAGATCCCAAAACTTATGCCAAAAGACACTACTGTATTAACTGAATTTCAGGAACAATGTCTTAGAAGGAATTTGAGCAACTCACTTATTATGAAGTTCTGTGATGGTGTTAAAACCAACTCCAAAAATAAATTTGACATTATGTTGGCATTTGTTGATGACGAAACCATACATGATTATAGTAACTTTAGTAAGTATTTAAAAAAATATTAACAACATTGTTATTGAGGAAATAAAATTAAAAACAATAAGGCAAGCTGATAGTAAATATTGGCATAATATACGGCAAGGAAGATTAACAGCTTCTAAATGGCTTGTGTTTAAACACCACCCAAAAAAGTACCTATTTTACTACCAAAAAAATTCTAAACGGTTACCAAAATGGATAAATGGTCACCAAATAACGTTTCCAAATATATTATTAGATAAAACCATTTTTTCGTATTATTGACTACTAAAAAAATATATGTACGTCTTTAAAATACACTTTAGACCAAATATTATATATTGTCACTACTCAGATGTTACCAATTATGTAATACCATGACTCCTAATTTGGTCATTTTTGTTAGACTAAAAAAGCTAACGATCGCTTGAATATTTCCCAAATACCAATTAATATACTAGGATTCCCAAACGTACGTCGCTTATTTATTGTTATATGAATTTGTCTGTAACTCAGTGCGTTTAAAATGTAAGCACGCAACATGCAGCAAGCATGGCTTCTGTCACGGCTCTGGCGCTGCAGGGCTCCGGTGGTCCCATGCGAGCTTATCGTCGCAGATGGTTTTCACGCTCACCACCGCAGCTTCGGCTTGCTTGCTTGGCTTGCAAAGTTAGTGTCGAAAACGAATCGCTGCAAAACCGACTCCACGTAGTCTTGTCTGCCCTACCCCTAGAGTGCAATTCAAAACCGCGTAGGCGCGGAGGGGCGAGCCGGCCTGCGAGCTGAGGCGCAGATGGTTTTCACGCTCACCAGCGATTCGTTTTCGACACTAACTTTGATTTTTGGTAGTAATATTAATCTTTTAGTTGGATAGAATTTGGTGACCATTAATCCATTTTGGGAACCAAAAATAATATTTGTGCGAGATATGCGATTTTTCTGATGTTATTTTATTTTTTTTAGATTATAATATTATATACTTTAGTGCCCTTTTAATAAAGTCAATTTATTTTTTTTTGGAGTTGTTTATTTTATTTGGTGCCTCAGCTTAGAGTCTTAAAAATATTTTTGGTGACCGCCTAAATTATACCCCTTCGGAATTATATGAAGCTGCTCATTGCCATACAGATGGTGCTCTAGTTGAGCAAATATTAGGAGGCTATAAAGTGCGTGAAACTAAAGCCATACAACGAGGCAGAAGATTAGATAGCCGAGTACTAAAAGAAATTGAAGAAAAGTTACAAGTCAAAATAGACCGGTCTGGGTTCACCCTCATTGATGGCATTTTGGGAGCATCACTTAATGGTATTGGAGAAGACTTCGTAGTAGAGGTTAAGTGTCCATCTTCAGAAAAAGCGATTGAAACATACATAAAAAATGATGTTATAATAGAAAAATTTAAAACACAAATAATGTGCCAAATAATGGCCTGTAAAAAAAACAAAGGACTATTCTGTGTTGCAGATCCTTTATTTGAAACTACTAAAAATATTCATGTTGTTTGGGTGGACTATGATGAAGTATACATAAGGGACATAATAAAAAAAGCAGAAGTCTTTTGGAGTACATTTATTTTTCCTAAGTTATTGGAAAGTGCAAAAAAAAAATTATTGATACATTTTAATAACTTTTTATTATTTCTCCTTGCAAATTAATTAAACCACAAACGAATAACACTATTTCATCCAAGTAAGGTACATATTTATAATTAACAACTGAATGAGGTTTCAGTAGAGTATACTCTCTTACTCGCCTAATAACTCTCAATGTGAACACGCAAACTTGCAATTACTTTACTCTGAAGTGCCTCAAGAGTAGTTTGTTTGGTGCCTGTATAAACACTAGGTGGCCTCAAAAGTTTTATATTCCGCGCATTTAATTGAGTTTCTATTTCTTTAAATCCCCTGTCAGCTAAAATAACGGCATTAGGCTTTAAAACATTTATTAAATCACTTTTTGCTACAATCGCTTTATCAGATATTCTTCCCCCATAACCTTTTGAAATAAAGCTTATAAAGCCATTTGGAGTGCAACCTATTAGGTATTTAACAGTATTACTGCACAACTTTTGTACTGCAACCATGTCTGAGCTTGTTTCAAAGGGTTAGATGGTTTCGAGATTTGTATCTCAAAACAATCAATGATCATTTGGACATCAGAATATCTTATTTTAAATACCAATGGTAGATTCTCTTTTATTTGTTTGGGTTGGGGACAATAAACAAAATTTTGAAAGAAGTTACCTAATACTTCAATACCAGTTAATATCATTGAGGACAGCTTGGTACGAGATATATTAAATTGATCACTTATACGTTCCAGTGAGTCATTTTGCTTTATTTTCAATAAACTAACAATAATGTTTAGATTGTCTATTTTTGCTGTACTTTTTTCTACTATATGATCAATAAGCCATATATATTGTTTTGGTATGACCCCTATATTTCAGTAGCAACACACTTCTTAAAATTCATCGCATTTCGTTACATAATTCCCTCATTCACTCATTCACTGACAAATCAAATGAGTGAAATAGCTGACTTTTTTGTCAGTTATAATTATATATTTATTTTATTATTATGATAAAAAAACAGGAAGTACCTACATTTATAGCTAATGTAGAACATGTGGATGTACTGGGCATAGCTATATCCTCAATCCTTTTAAACAGCTTACTTTTGTTAGGACTAGTGCTGGATTTTGATTTATCAAAATCATCACGTTTTCTTTTCAAAGGCTGGCTGGTACTTGGAGGTTGTAACAATAACTTATTTAGTTCTGATAGGTCTTCATTCGTATCTTGACCAATATTGCGCAACAAAGCCGAACGTTTTAGTTTAGGTTCTTCGTTCAATAACTTGCATTGGTAATAATTAATCAAATCTTCCCTGGGCTACAATACAAAATAATGAAAGGTTATAAAATATCATAGGTTTGTAATAAGTTGTGACAAGTGCTATTATATTTCCCGCTTCATTCTTCAGATATGACAGAAATAACATGTAGTACCCTAATTCACTAGGTAACATTCGCACAATATTAAGAGTTTTTAAACGAATACTTGATGACGTTTTTTCCGGTTTAGCTTATCTTCAGGCCGCCATCTTATTCTTTCTCATTCCCTTTTTGTGCTCGGTAACGCTCGCACGCGCACTATAGTGGCTCCTAAAATCACCATGCCGAAAAGAAGTGCGCAGTCTCGTATTGAACGATATGAAAGGAAAATACGAAAGTTAACCGAGAAACAAAGACGTCGAAAAATCATCTCGCCGTTTGAATCTTCGGAATCCGACCATGAAGGTAAATACAAATTAAATTTTATTAATGTTTTGTGACTATACAACTAAAGTGATAAGAAATCTTGAAAATGCGTTGGAATTGACCGCGAGTCAATAACATCGACATTTCCAAGTTTCATTTTAAATCAAAATCTGATTATATTTGTTTGCATCGGGGTTGACTGCGAGTCTTCAACGATGACAATAAGCAGAAATAACGAACAGTCTGAAACAGATGTATCGCTTGTCTGCAAAATAAAAAACTATCAAACCATTATTTGTTGAGTTTATTTCTAACCTACCCTCCGATTATGCTCGAATTTGTTCTTAGTCAACCTAATGTATTTTTAGGTGACGAATTGATCAACGATCGAGAGGCAGAGGTTCAAGAACCTACATTAGAATCGTCAGAGATGCCGGAAGCAATGACTGAGGCCATCATAGAAACTGAAACCAGCAGTGAACAGGCAGGTTCAAGTCGACAGGATGACGTCACTACGGTCGACGAGTTAGATCCAGATCTGTTATCCGCCCTTGGTGAATCAACATCTGACTCCCCGGAATTTGGTGAAAGTATTCACGAAAATTTATCTAAGTTATGGGTCCCCTTGTTGAAAAAAGGGATACCAACCGACAAAAAAGATAAAATCTTAAAAGATTATTTAGTTCCTGATAATTGCAAATTATTGCAAGCACCAAAGCTTAACGCTGAGATATCTGCCGCGGTGCCAGACATGGTCCGCAACCGCGACAAAACAATCACCGCTTCGCAGCAACAGCTCGGCTTAGGCATCACCGCTGTGAATCGTGCTATCGATATTCTTTTAAAATCCGACGATAAGGTTCAAGCAATGAAACACCTCAGTAATGGGTGCCGCATATTATGTGACTCACATAACCAAATTACTAACAATCGCATAAAACTTATTACTCCCAGCTTAGACAAATCTTTTTTGCACGTGATAAACGAGTCCGAAAGAGATGAAACACTATTTGGCTCGTCACTTTCGGAAAAAATTAAAGCGACTAAGGCTATTGAAAAACAGGGTCTCCAAATTAAGAAACCGGTTCAAAAACCTAAACCACCCGCCACACAGGCTACTACGCGCCCAGCGTCTTACCAGGGAAACTGGGCAGCGCCCCCTCGGTATCCGCCGGCGAACAGGGGGGGGCGGGGAACCTACAAGAAACCTGCACTAACGTCGATCGCCCGTCGTCCCTACTCAGCACCGGCTCAACCTCAACGAGCAACCAATTCCGAGAAATCACGTGCACCGGCGCCAAGTCACCGCTAGCCCAGGTTCATGCGGGTAGGCTTACCCACTTTTATAATTGTTGGTTGAAAGTAACAAGCAATAAAGTTGTACTTGATTGGATTAAATCTGAAGTATACCAGTGTAATGTCCCTCAAAGCATTTTTTCCCTAAAAGAAAAACGTGATATGTCAATAGCCATAAACAAGCTTAAAGATCTAGGAGCAATAACTGAGTCTAATTTCTCATCTGATTAATTTATCTCAAGAATATTTCTCACTCCGAAATCTAATGGTGATATGCGATTTATTTTGAATTTGAAGCCCTTAAATAAATTTGTACATATAGAACATTTTAAAATGGAAGATTATCGGACTGCTTGCAGGTTAATCCCGCAAGGGGGTTACCTAGCTACTATTGATTTAAAAGATGCTTATTTTTTAATACCGATTCATCCCTCACACCGTAAATATTTAAGGTTTCAATTCCAGCCTGACAACACTGCCAGTGTCCTTACTTATGAGTTCAGTGCATTACCTTTTGGCCTATGTGTGGCACCGCGTGTTTTCACAAAGATAATGAGGGAGGTTATGACTTATCTAAGATATCGCGGTCATAAATCAGTTTTTTATTTAGATGATATTTTATGTATCGGTGACACATATAAACAATGCATCAATAACGTAAAGGAAACGTTAAAGGTGTTGAATTGCCTAGGTTTCATTATTAATTACGAAAAAAGTAATTTGACCCCTCAAAAAACTTGTAAATTCCTTGGCTTTTGTTATGACACAAAAAACCTTACATTAAGTCTCCCATCAGACAAACGTAGTAAAATTGCACAGATGGTTCAATTTTTTTCGAAACTACCGTCATGTTCCGTACGTGAATATGCTCAACTGATAGGTATTTTAATATCTGCATGTCCAGCCGTTAAATACGGGTGGCTATATACAAAAATACTGGAACGTCAAAAGTACTTAGCCTTACTTGAGCATAACAATTACGAAAATAAAATTAATTTGCCAGAAGTAATATTAGAAGATCTTCATTGGTGGTCGGAGAATATCAACACCACCTATAATTATTTAAGACAGCCCCATTTTGAACTAGAAATATATAGTGACGCGTCTCGAACAGGATGGGGCGCTGTTTGTGAAAATTCTAACATTTTCGGAAAATGGAAAGACTCGGAAAAGCACCACCACATCAATTATTTGGAGTTGATGGCCGCTTTCCTCGGTCTTAAATCTTTTGCCAAAAACAAAACCAACTGTGCAATATTACTCCGAGTAGACAATACCACCGCAATTAGCTATTTGAACCGAATGGGAGGTATTAAATACCCTCATCTGAACAACCTTACAAGGACAATCTGGCAGTGGTGTGAGACTCGCGGCATCTGGATATTTGCATCGTACGTTAATACAAAAGAAAACCGCGCTGATACCGCCTCCAGAATAGTTAACCCAGATACGGAATGGACACTTTCTAACAGAGCATTTCAGGATATTGTTCATAATTTCGGATTGCCTGATATTGACCTGTTTGCATCCCGTGATAATGCAAAATGTTTTGAGTTTGTTTCTTGGAAACAAGACCCAGACGCTACATATGTAGATGCATTTACGCTAAACTGGCAATCGCTTAACTTCTACGCTTTCCCTCCTTTTTCTTTAATTTTAAAGTGTCTCAGAAAAATTATAGACGACAAAGCAAACGGTATATTTGTTTTCCCCTACTGGCCTTCACAGGCCTGGTTCCCTTTATTGCAGAGTTTAATAGTGTCCGATGTACTATATTTAAACTCAGATAAAAATTTGTTACAATCTCATTTCAGGGATCACCATCCTTTACACAAGGACCTTACCCTGGGTGTCGCGAGGCTCTGCGGCAGTCATACAACCAAAGAGGAGCCTGCCCAGAGACAACGACACTGATGTTGGCCTCGTTTTCTGACAGTACCATTAAACAATACAATACCTCGCTTAAGCTTTGGTGGCAATATTGCATTTCTAATGACATTAATGTTTATGAACCTCCTATAAAGGCCGTGTTAACATTCCTTACTAAATGCTTCAATAGTGGTTGCAGTTATGGTACCTTAAACTCACATCGCTCTGCCCTATCCGCTCTAGTAATAAATAATATAGGTTCTAATGATTGTGTGAAACGTCTGTTAAAGGGAGCATACAAATTAAAGCCGACTAAAGCTAAGTATAGCAACACCTGGAATCCTCAGTTAGTCTTATCTCACATATCAGAATGGATTCCAAATAACGAATTGTCGCTTGAAAAAAATACCAAAAAGTTAATTATTCTCCTAGCAATTTGTACAGCCCATAGAATGCAGACGTTTTCACTTATAAAACTAGAAAACATTCATTTTCAAGAAAATGGTATTAAAATACATATAACAGATATTATTAAAACTTCTGCTCCGGGCAGAGATCAACCTGTTCTATATCTTCCATATTTTAGGGAAAACGCCGCCATTTGTCCGGCTCAAGCGCTCTCAGACTATGTTTCTAGGACTAAAAACTTAAGACCTGAGAACGTAAAAAACCTGTTTTTAACGCACAAAGCGCCACATAAAGCTGCCACAACACAGTCGCTTAGTAGATGGGTGAAGCAGGTACTGCCAGAATGTGGGGTAGACATCAGCGTTTTCGGCGCACACAGTACGCGACATGCATCAACTTCTGCAGCCAGGCTTGCTGGTGTCAATATTGAATTGATACGCAAAACTGCTGGCTGGACTAACTCATCCAACTGTTTTGCAAAATTTTATAACAGAGAAATTGTAAACACAGGCGAATTCGCGAAATCTGTGTGTTTATCACAAGCTGATTGATCTCATTATGATACTTAAGAATTACTTATGTATTTCCTAGAAATTAATATTATAAGTTTAAAACAAGAAGTTGTTAATTTAGTTTTTTTTTTTTCTATCTATAATTAAAGAGATTATAAGAAGAAATATAATAAGAATAAAAAAATTATATTAATAATCTCTTTTATTTAATTTAAAACTTTCCTCTCTGAACATCTACATGTTATTTCTGTCATATCTGAAGAATGAAGCGGGAAATATAATATGTGATCAAACGAACTTCTTGAAGTGAAGTTCGATCAATATTATATGAGCGCTTCATTCGAAGATATGACTACCCACCCTCCCATCCCTATATTTGGAAAGTCTTACAACCGAGAGTCTCTAAAAAATGAGAAAGAATAAGATGGCGGCCTGAAGATAAGCTAAACCGGAAAAAACGTCATCAAGTATTCGTTTAAAAACTCTTAATATTGTGCGAATGTTACCTAGTGAATTAGGGTACTACATGTTATTTCTGTCATATCTTCGAATGAAGCGCTCATATAATATTGATCGAACTTCACTTCAAGAAGTTCGTTTGATCACATAATGGCGATTAAACCAAAAAATTTATAGTATCTAGTTTTATGATATCAATAATCTTTACCTCCAAATGATCTTCGCAGCAAGACATTCTGTAAATTTTAAAACACTCCGCCTTAACTTCACGACACCATTTTTCTTGCAAGTCTTCCCGAATACGAACAAAAATTTTATCTGGACTATTTTTTGAGTCATTTTTACAGGTCGGAATGAAGCATTCCCTATATTCCATCGTTTTTGGTGGTAATTTCCTAGACGCTAAATAGAATAATCGAATTTTTGAAGAATTTGAGGTTATGTTTCTTGTTTATACAGGGTTATAGGTAAAACACTAACAACCTCTCAGGACCATATTACTAATATCATAAACTAAAACTTTTGTTCTATGACTTTTAATAATTCTCAGATTTTAGTTAATCAAAATTTTAACACAAAAATTAAAATATTTCAAGTGTACGCTCCAAGTCAATATTATTGTAATGTTAACAAAACTATTGATATAGTCACAAAATATTGATTTATTATTACGAATATAGTTGAACAGGACTTGGCTTCTATACGATCTCAAAACTTTTTACGGTGGAAGAATTGCGTAGAGGCTTGGCTTTTTTTTACATTTAATGTTTTTGGTGGGATTATCTTTACAGTATGGCGTTTCGGTATTCAAATGTCGAGTACACGGAAATGGTGCGAATACTGGCTAGGTGTGATGACAATGTTTCGGAAGCCTGTCGCCAATATGCCATACGATTCCCAAACATCCCTACACCTAGCTGAGTAACAATGCTAGCCGCCACACAGCGGTCACGAGTTTACTTTTTTAAACGCTAAATTGTTATGAGTGACCCTATTCCTCGAAACGGATTTCATATTTACTCATGAAAAAAAAATGAACAATCCCCATTGTGAGGTTATAAGCAAAACCACTTTTATATTTGTCAGACCATGCCACTGAATTTCTAGATTGATCTTCTATGTGTACATCTAAGCTATTAAGACTATGTCGAAATCTATCCGCAGTAAGACGGGCCTGTCGCTGTTCATCCGTTTCAAGATACCGAATATTTTCGATCCTTAATATTTCATTATACATAAATTTATAAATCGTTCTTGTCTCAAAGAATTATAACGTTCGCGTACCGACTCTAGTCGTTGTTCATGCTCATGTTCATCTTCAAGAGATCGAATAAAATTATGGTGCACCCTATCATTTGTCAAACGATCTTCATATTGAGTAAAATTTTCAGATTCTCGAGATAAAATATGACGTTCGCGATCAGCTGAAAGCCGTAATTCCCTCTCAGTGAAGGTTTCTGACTCGCGAGACAATGTATGACGTTCGCGGTCTGCTGTGAGACGTAATTCTCTCTCAGTGAAGGTTTCGGACTCGTGAGACAATGTATGTCGTTCGCGATCAGCTGTAAGCCTTAATTCCCTGTCAGTGAAGGTTTCTGACTCGCGAGACAATGTATGACGTTCGCGGTCAGCTGTAAGACGTAATTCTCTCTCAGTGAAGGTTTCTGACTCGCGAGATAATGTATGTCGTTCGCGATCAGCTGTAAGCCTTAATTCCCTGTCAGTGACGGTTTCTGACTCGCGAGACAGTGTATGACGTTCGCGGTCAGCTGTAAGCCTTAATTCCCTGTCTGTGACGGATTCTGACTCGCGAGATAATGTATGTCGTTCGCGGTCAGCTGTAAGACGTAATTCTCTGTCAGTAAATGTTTCTGACTCGCGAGATAATGTATGTCGTTCGCGGTCAGCTGTAAGCCTTAATTCCCTGTCAGTGAAGGTTTCTGACTCGCGAGACAATGTATGACGTTCGCGGTCAACTGTAAGACGCAATTCTCTGTCAGTAAATGTTTCTGACTCGCGAGATAATGTATGTCGTTCGCGGTCAGCTGTGAGCCGCAATTCTCGTTGTGAAGCAGTTTCAGCTTCTCGGATTAACACATTTTGCTCTCGATCAATGGTAAGCCTCAACTCTCGTTGAGAAAGGCTTTGAGACGCCCGTGATGTAGCTCGTCTTGCTCTGTCAGCTGCTAATCGCATCTCTCTCTCTGGAGAGCTTTCATTGGCTCGAGAAGTTGAGGCACTAACTCTCATAGAGTTTAACCGATGAGCTCTTTCCTCTGTCGATTCCTGAGAACGCGCATTTCTCATCCTCTTAGCATCTCTCGAGTTTCGAGATATAGATGGTCGTTTTTTAGGTGGCATTGTGTATTTTTAATCGACGGCAACTAAAGCTACCTTACACTTACCAAATCTAAGTACTCAAATAATAAAACTGATCCAAAATAAATCTAAAACTAAAATCTTAAAAATATATAAATAGATACCTGAACTAAGTCTAATAGAATGAAATTACCTATCTACTATTTACTTCAACTACTTATAAAAAAATAAAAATAAACTATACCTACCTACTAATTACTTCAACTATAAAGAAATAAACTATTAGAAAAATTAAACACTACCGAAATAACAAATATTCGTACCTACTATTTACTTCAACTATAAAGAAATAAAAATAAACTATTAATAAAATTAAACACTACCAAAATAACTAATATTCGTACCTACTATTTACTTCAACTACTTATAAAGAAATAAAAATAAACTATTAAAAAAATTGTACACTACCAAAATAACTAATATTCGTAGGTACAATCACGGACAAGTCCGGTGATACACTTTTCTTAAAAAATCCTTTAAACGACTCTCTCACGCACACAAGCATAATACGTTCCATATTTGTTATTCAAATAACGACCCTTACTTAGTACAAATAGAGTTCTAAATAGCGTGTACCTACGCGTTGGATCCATGCTTTGCAAACGATACGTTTCGTAAGGGCTTTACTCTCTATACTTATCATTGAAATAATAACCCTTATGGATACTAGTATAGAGTTCTAAATAGCGTATAACCGCTAAATAGTTTACCGGAACTTTAAAAGAGTAAAAGAAAAAAGGTGTTTGTTTAATTAGTTGCAATTTGCATTTCGCCCGTGCCTATTGTCAACGCGTTTGTTTTTTTTAGTATCCTATTTACGTTGACCTGTGCTGTGATTGTGGACTGTTTATTGCTGAATCGAATTGACCCTTGCTTTGTTTTTGGACTGCTGATTGCCTACTTGATGACCCATGCTGTGTTTTTGGACTGTAGATTTCCTTCTCGTCGACTTGTGCTGTGTTTTTTGGACTTATATACAAAATATTGACTCCCTTTATGATTCATCTGTTACAAAGAATTTAAGGATGCCTCGAAATTTATCCAGGGAAGAGAGGAACCAAATATTGGTTCTTCATAATCTAGGACGAAACATTTTGCAAATATCGCAGGAATTAAACGTTACGGTAAGTTTGCAACCAACAAAATTTTTTTGACTAAATTATGTAAAGAGAAAAACATTAAGTGACACTATTAATTTCAACAAAACTACATATTACCTCTATAAAAATTCTTAATAGTTTTCGGTAGGTAGACAATTTTTACCGCCTCATATGCCTAATACCTAAGTGTTCAATGACTAGAGTTTTAATGTAGTTTTATTAGGTATGAAAAATGTTGCGATATCGAATACTGAAATTGTTAATATATTCGATACTTTTCATTATTAAATAAAAAACAGAACTCATACTTACAATAATAACATGATAATAATTAATAGTATTCGTAGTTATTTCAGAGATCTTTGTATACCTTCACTATTCATTGTTTGTTGTTTTTTTTTTGACACTATTAACAATAGCGAACTACCAAATCAAAAAAAAATAGTGTAGATATAATATCATCACATTTTATTACAGAGGGCTACAGTGCGACGGTGGATACACCGAGATTCAGAAGAGGGATCCGTGGAGGACAGACCGCGTGCTCCACCTCCACGGGTAATAACACCTGATAGTGTGGCTCATATGATAGACGTCTACAACTCAGAGCCGTTTACAAAAACCTCACAATTCGCGTTGGAGTACGAATGTAGCATGAAAACTGTGAGACGTGCGCTCCATCAGGCCGGTATACATCATAGGCGTCCCGCAAAAAAGATAATCTTAAGCGAAGAATTAAAGCAAGCCAGGGTTCGATTTGCTCGAGACTACAGAGACTTTGACTTTTCACATGCCATATTTTCCGACGAAAAAGCTTTTAAATCTAGCCAATTAGGACGTCGGAATTTATGGCGTGTGAATAACACTAGATACGAGCCGAAAAATGTGAGTCCCAACAATGAATCGGGGCGAATTATAGTAAATATGTGGGGGTGGATGAGTGCTGGTGGTCCGGGTGAACTGGCTTTCATTGACTCGAGAGCAACTGGACAGTCACATGCTGAGCTGCTGGAAGAAGTTATGTTGCCTACAGTGCGCACGGTGTATCCTAGGGAGGAAGTTCCCTCATTTTACTTCTTCCAAGATAATTGTCCAATACACCGTGCGCGTGTCGTTCAAAATTGGCTCCAGCAGCATCCTGAAGTAAGAACTGTCCCTTGGCCGTCTCGGTCCCCAGACCTAAATCCCATAGAAAATTTATGGGCCATAATGGTCCAAAGATGGGATTTTAGAAACGAAAGAAGTAAATTAGCACTCGTCACTCATTGCAACGAAATATGGGACTCACTTCGCTTCTTCTTCTTCACTTCTTCAATTCGAGAAATTGAAGACTGATTCTTGTATTTTAAAATTAAGACTAATTGTTATTTGATATTATTTATTTACCATTACCACATTTATATCCTTTGTAGCTTTAAAAATATATCGGTATAAGTCAATGTGATATTAAAGACTGATTTTGAAGACTGATTAGCATTTTTGTAATTATTTTTGTCAGTTTTGTTATATTAATGTTATATAATTTGTTTTTAAAATTTCTATTTAAACTTATGCCTCATAAGTAAACCACATTATCCTAGTGGTGATATTTAGACTGATTTACTTCTTTAGAAATTTAAGACTAATAAGACATTTTTTTAATTACGTAGGTAATATGTGATTTTTCCATCTAAGTAAACTTTAAAAATCACTAAGCTTTTTAACTGTCTAGTATTTTAATGTCTACTAAAGTAGCACTAATGTTATTGTCCTAAATGTATTAACTATGCAGGAAAAAATACCTATGTGATTTATTAACGAATTCCATGTAATTTTTATAAATATTACTTTAAACCAAACAAAACAGTGGCGGTCACCGGCGCCGCTTGATCTATTGTTTTGTGAGAACAATAACACGAAGCTAGTCAAGTCTCTAAGAAAACCAGTTATTAAAGTATATTCGTATCTTCAAGCAAAATGTGAACTTATAGTTCGTGTGAAACTTTTTAGGTATTCCGGAACACTTAAGTAATAAGAATCTTTGATTGGCTCAAGTAAACTATCCTAGATAGAGCTTTTTGTAAGTTTAATTTCTTATTACTACAATACCTAAAAATTTATACATATACACCGAGATTATTATTTTAGTCCGATATTGATATTAGTATTTTGTTTCAATCAAACATTACATTATAACAATGAAAATCTTCGAGTTATGTGCCCATCCACACCTACTTTTGACTATGTGAACGTGTCCATAGTTTAAGGAAAATATTTTATTGCAATTATTATATTATTTTTAATGTGTCTTATAGTTTTTTTATCTGTTTTATATTGAAATATAATATGTTAATCAATATACTTTTTGTTTTATTATCATTACATTTATAAAACGTTATTATAAAAATATATTTCCATAAATTTCGACAGCCCATATGACGTAGTGGTTGGTCACACTGACTACTGCGCTGCGTGTCGCAGGTTCCATTCCCGCACGGAACAACTAAAATTGTTTTGGGGTCTGGGTGTTGCATGTGATGAATGTTTGTAAACGCACCCACGATACAGGAGAATTTCCTAATGTGGGGCAATTTTTATTAAAAAAATAAAACTATTCCAACGTCCCTTTAAAAGCCTTCTGCTGAGCCTAAAATTACACAAGGTTTGTAAAAAATAGAAAGCTAATTTCATCATGATGGCCCATAATAATAATTTCGACTGTTTGCTAATTATGACTGAAAAGATTATGAGCTTCAAATCGATGTTATGATTGGTTTTATGTATAGAAAGGTAAAGCATACATTTTATAGACATAGCTAAACTGTATTTGTTGATGCTAAATATACCCACCCAAAACAATAATGTGAAAGACTGCCAAGTTCGATAATATGGGAATGCTTCGCCTATAAAAGAAGTGAGATCTGAATAAGTACCAAGTTCCATAGTTACATATACCTCAGTTCAAAATAGTTACTTTTTAAGGATGCTACTTGGCAAGTTTTCACACACCTTGTTATAAACCTACTAAACGCAATGAATCAAGTATTTAATTTTCTATTAAAACTTGCCAAGTAACATCATTAAAAAGTAACTATTTTGAACTGAGGTATATGTAACTATGGAACTTGGTACTTATTCAGATCTCACTTCTTTTATAGGCGAAGCATTCCCATATTATCGAACTTGGCAGTCTTTCACATTATTGTTTTGGGTGGGATTTCATTTATTTTTGTAAGGTTGATTATTTTATTTTTTTCTTATGATTAAGTTAGTTAAGGAAATGTCTCATTTATACTATCTTTCAGATTTATGCTTCTTACAAAGAAATGAACTATATTAACTAAATGGACTAGATTTACCAACTGACTGACATGACATGTTATCATATATTATGTTCGTGGATCAAAGTTACACATTCGTTATTTTCGAAACTGACGCACACTTGGTCGTTTTCAGATCAGATTTTTACTTTACTTTGACTTAATACAAACCTTTGTAACGAATTTCAGATCGGTACGACCATTCGAAGATATATTATATAAATATAGATAAATTTATTTCGTTTTAGTTCCTTAGGGGTATAAATTTACACCGGGTATAAAACACCTTCATTATTTTGAAACCGACTCACACTTGGCCATTTTCAGATTTTTCCCTTTACCTTGACATAAAGACCTACCTCCATGCCAAATTTCAAGTCAATATGACCATTGGAAGTGGTCTAGGTTTTTGATGAGTGAGTCAGTCAGTCAGTCAGTCAGTCAGTGAGTGTATAGTAAAAATAGCGATTTTCTGACGTCAATATCTCAAGACCTACAATAGGTATATTAATGAAATTTTGTATTTTAGATACGTGAGGGGGTCTCAACAGATACTAGAAATTTGGTATGCGTAAATAAAATAGATTTTGAGTTATAGGGGGGTCGAATTTGGCCCGAAATGGTTCGTGTAATATAACCCACGGCCGGTGTGTCGCTTTTTTTGCTCGAACTTGGCGGACACACTGCCGTGTGTCTAGATCATTTTGAATTGGGTATACGTATATTTATTTATGTAATAAATCAAATAAAAACCCGATAATCATATCTACTTGTTGCTTACTAAGCATTTTCAGTAGATTAAATTAGGTAAGTATACACCTACTAGTTAAATTTTAGAGTTGTTTTTTATTAAATAGTTTTCATATTTTGATACGCGTGGATCCTAATACTTTCTCACTTGCACACCGACTATCTTACTTGCTTGCACACCGACTATCTGCTTCATTGCAACTCTGGCAGATTATAGCAAATATAAGTTTTAACAAAATAACAACCCCACGGTTGAAAATCACCCGAACATTTTTGTATCATAACAATAATGAGCTTTATGATCATTATGCCAAAGTCTTAAGTCACTTGGCTGCTTGCTACATTATTAATATGCATATAGGTATATATCGCACCAAACGAGTTTAAGAAGGCTGTGATAGAGACAGAGATAGATATAGACAGAGAAGTGAAATACGTGCGCGTGTGTGCTGTATGTGTTTCACGTGAGCGCACGGGCACTTGCCAAGCGAATTTCACCTTTTGGTGGTCTACCGCCCGTGTCCCCTATTGTACCTACTGATTACTTCAACTATAAAGAAATAAAATATTAATAAAATTAAACACTACGAAAATAACTAATATTCGTACCTACTAATTACTTCAACTATAAAGAAATAAACTAATAATAAAATTTAACACTACCAAAATAACTAATATTCGTAGGGGAAAGTGGTTACCCTTCGTACGCTTTTAAGATTTTATTTTTTTAATTTATGATTAATAATCGTCTCTCGGATGTGGTAAGTCGCAGCCGGAGAGATAATACTAAACTATGTGTAGTTCGATCAAACACAACACTAATGCACAATAGCATTTTAGGTTTGGCCCCAGTTATCTATAATAAAATACCAAAAGAAATAAAGACTTTGAATTTAAAACTATTTAAAATACATTTGAAAAAATATCTAATTGAGAGGTGCTACTATAGCTTGACAGACTTCCTAAACACCTAATATTATGACATTTTTTTATCGATTATAATTGCATTATTACAATAATATTTGTACGCTGTTTAATAACGGCAAAACATGATGATTCTTATTTATTATACCTTTAACACCTTGTATACCTACTCATGTTTTACAAACTAGCTTCTGCCCGCGACTTCGTACGCGGATCCTGTCCCTTATGCCAGCGACTACGGGGTCAGCAAAATCAAAGATCTGAATCGTCTGATATTGAATTTTAAGGGCCCGTTGACTTGAAAACAACGGAATACGCATTAGAAACGTTCCATATATTTAATTTTTGTACTTGAACGGCAAAAGCACAGCAAACTAAACAAAACGCTGAGAACTGAACCGCAATAGACGCGACCATAGGGATAAAAGTATTGATTCTAATTAGTCCGCATTTAAGTTGTGTGTGGCAAAAAGATTACACGTATTATTACGTAAAAAAACATTAAATAGATGACAAAGTCGTGGTGACTTAGTGGAAGTCGTGGTGGTTTAGTGGGTAGAGAACCAATCTCTCAAGTATGAGCGTGCGTGTTTGATTCCAGGTCTAGCAAGTGCCTGCCAATGCAACTTTTCTAAGTTCGTATGTAGGTACTTTCTACGTATATTTTGGATACCAATGACCGTTATTTGGAAGGCATGTTAAACTGTAGGTTCCGGCTGTCATTGAACATTCTTGGCAGTCGTTATGGGTAGTCAAACCAGTAAGTTTGACCAGTTTTACCAAGGGGTGTTGGGTTGAGCGGGTAACCGGGTTGTGGAGGTCAGATAGGCAGTCGCTTCTTGTAAAACACTGGTACTCAGTTGCATCGTGACTGGAAGTCGACTCTAACACAATTGGGACAAAGGCTCTTGAGATAATAACGACAATAATAATGAGATATAAGCACCGCAGGATATCTGAGGCTGATGGCGGGGAATAGCTACCCCGCGGGGCTATATATACTGAGTTCTCCAGGGAGAGTATACTGTCCCCCATCTCCGGCCGGTCGGAGTGAACCATGACGGGGGTAGGTCTCACGCCTCTGGCTTGACTTGGCCGTCCAGAGTGGAGTCGCTAGAGCAGGGTTAGTAGCCCTGCTCGGAGGATTGGTGCCTCGTGGTAAGTGACCCACAGGGAGCGCGTAATCTGCGTTTAAAATCCGCCGAGGTATTCTCACACTGTAGCCGCTCATGTTCCTGTTGCCCTCTTGTTGCTAATCAGTGACTGATTCCCGGGGGCCCAGTAAGTGAGCTGGCGAAGTTTCCACCTGCAATTTTTACATGTATCTAATACATTGTCATCGGCAGGTGCCATAGTTCCCGTAGTTTCCCCATTCCTAGTCCATTAGCATCCCATCACAATAGCCCAAGTAGTTTTCATCCACAGTTAGCAATGGTATAGCACAGAACCGGGGATTGTCTTTTTTTTTAACGACGTCCATCGGGGATTGTCCTTGGGTTCATTTCTATAGTGTATAAAGGGATAATCGTCGGTTTTGTGTCACCATACCTATTTCATAACATTCGTTTCTATACATTTCAAGTGTAGTATTGCTCTTGAAGTTCCACATCAGGTGTTCCAAATCTTCGATGTATATACGTCAATAGAGAGTGCTTATCAGATTGAACAACTTTTGCTAAAACGTCATACCTCTATATGCTATAGTCTAGCTGGGCCCCTGGAGTTCCACATCAGGTGTTTTAGATCTTCAATTTGTATAAGTCAATAGAAAGTGCTTATCAAGTTGAACAACTTTTGTTAAAACGTCATACCTGTATATGGTACAGAGAAGCTGGGCTTTTGGGGTTCCACATCAGGTGTTCCAGATCTTAAAATTTATTATCTCAGCTGAAAATGCTCATCACATGAAACAATTTTTGCTATGGCACCATTTTTGTATCTCTTATAGTTTTGTTGGTCTGTTGGTGTTCTGCATCAGGTCTTCAAGTTTCGAAGGTAAATTATATTATAGCCTATATGTTGACCAGGCTTAATACTGATACAACAAAGAAAAAATCATTGAAATCCGTCCAGTAGGGACGGATTTCAAAAATACCGAAGATTTTTTTCCGAAGATTAGCGTGTACAAACAAACAGACATACAGACAGAATTTTTTTTTTGATTTGTGCTCCATTACTGTTTCTGAACCCCACCCAATTATTATTTTTTTAATATATTCAATGTACAGACAGTTTTTTTACAGATTTATTATATGTATATGTTATGGACCATGTGATTAATTCGGGCATTATTTATAATGCCCGAGCATTATGCATAATGTCTAGCTTTATCGGGCCAAGTGATTAATAACTATCTTAACTTCATTATTTATCACATTGTACGGGCATTATTATATTGCTACATGATAGTTGGGCAATTTGATAATAAAGCTATATTTTATGCGGTGCGAGGGTGGCAGTTGTTCTAATAAATAAATCCTGTTACTTGCTACATATTTTATGATTATTGTTAAAATTATATGTTCTATTTTAATGGAAAATTACAAGTCTAGTCACAAAATTATTAATTGGGCCATTGTCATCTGATTTACTTACTCTTCCTCGTTTTTCTTGATCTCATTTTTCTTGGCTCGTTTTTTTTATGGTTGAATTTAACTTGGATTCAAAACATTGTATTAAAAATTGAACTTAGTGACGAAAACGAATCGCTGCAAAACCGACTCCACGTAGTCATGTCTGCCCTACCCCTAGAGTGCAATTCAAAACCGCGTAGGCGCGGAGGGGCGAGGCGGCCTGCGAGGTGAGGCGCAGGTAGTTGAAACGCTCGCCGCCGCGGCTGAGGCTGGCCGGCGGAGCCGGCCAGCATGCCGAAGCTGCGGTGGTGAGCGTGAAAACCATCTGCGACGATAAGCTCGCATGGGACCGCCGGAGCCCCGCAGCGCCGGAGCCGTGACAGAAGCGATGCTTGCTGCATGTTGCATGCTTACTTCCATGCTGGGTCAATTAATATGGGATGTGATATGTTAAAAAAATGAAATTAAATATGTTTGTATTAGGGGAGACCTGTCCAAAACCGTATACCCGGGCAAAACCGTATAGCGTATGTATTTCTGTTAATACTTCAAATTTCCCGCTCCACTGCTGCTCAGCGGTGTCAACCAATCACAGCTATTTGTCAACAAACACTTGTCGCGACAGGCATGCGCGTTTTTTAAATATTTTATTTTATTGTTTTTTAGTGGTTTTTATGTAATTTATGTGCAAAAAGAAGTGCCAATCGTCAAATTTACGTGTACAATAGGTAAGTAACTAATAGTCATGTTAAAAGTGTGTATATTTTTATGTAATTCAGTACATTTGTACCGGTGAAATCAATTACGAATGTAGTAGTGAGTAACGTATTTATACATACAATGGTATGGGTTAAAATCGTATGGGGTAAAATCGTACATGTACGATTTTGACCCGGATGTACTTAAGTGTATTAACCTTTTATTTTTCATCACAGATGCTACGATGCCTCGTGATTATAAAAGGACGACTAATAGACAATCGTGGGACACGGAAAACATGAAAAAAGCTGTTCAGGCTGTGTTTGATGGGACTATGGGGTGCTTCAAAGCTACTCAAATATATCAGGTGCCGAAATCCATACGCTATACGGTTTTGTCCATGCCCTGGGGCAAAACCGTAAAACGTAGAAGAATTATTTTTGCTACTTTTTTAAAATTTACGCTTAATTTATCTAAGTTAAAATATTGTGATTGCATACCTTATGAGACTGGTTAAAAATAAATGTTGATTTAGTACAACTGTGTTTTAAAATTATTGATCAGCATCCACAAACCCTTAGCTATACGGCTTTGCCCCGGTCTCCCCTACTTTGCCCAAAAGGTCACGGGCAATATGTATAGTGCCCGATC